>PVKN010000040.1:0-24460 GCA_004027915.1 Capromys pilorides | reverse complement strand
AACATAACCTTTTTTTTTTTTTTTTTTTGTGGGACTGGGGTTCGAACTCACAACCTTGTACTTGCCAGGCAGGCACTTGTGCCATGGAGCTATCTCCCCAGCCCCTGTAATTTCAATTATTGCTATACTCTCTCTAAAGTAGATGTAAAAAATGGGTAATAAAATAGAATAAGACCCCAGCTCTGCAGAGAGAGAGAGAGAGAGAGAGAGAGAGAGAGAGAATGAGACAAGGAAAAATGCCATAGGATGGACCTGCTACAATTTTGTAGATGGTTAGATCTCTAAATTTATGTGTAAAACTGTGTAATTTCTTATTATATTCTATAGGGATTTATTAGAATATCAATAATTGATGTAAAATGCTGGTTCCATGTTAAGTCTAAGAAGTTTGATATTTAGAAAGACAGTGATTTTAAGCTCAGGTACCTATGTTATAGGGTAATAGCATCACTAAGCTTCTCTTCTGGAGGGTTAATAACTTAGCCACTACCTGGAAACTTAAGTTTGCAGACCAAAAAAATTAGTGAAAAAGAAGGGGTAAAAGGATAACCAATGTTTTGGTCATAGCCCTTCAAGGTCAGTGAGGACTCAGGACATAAGAGAACCTGTACATCTTATAACTCAGTGGTGGCCCAAATTTTCTGTTCAAGGAGATTATGAGGCCATAGAGGAAAGTGATCAATGATATATAGTGTCCCCAAGTAGAGTCACCTAGAGAGAAAACATTCTCTCAGGCTTTCACAAAGAGTGAACTGGTCAAGCAATGGTCATGACTTATCCAGATGGCTGACACTGACAACAATTCTACAAAGCACTGTACATGGTTTCAAGGTAAATCCAGAGGAGATTTGACTGACCTTGTCAGATACAAAAGTTACATGTATTGTTATATAGGTCTTGCTTTAACTTGGCCTTAATCTCCCAGCAGAAAAGTTTAACCACAAGGCATAAAAAGTAAAGCCAGATTAGTATGCTGAGCTGTAAAAGGCTCAAGTCAACAGCTTCTGACATTGCCAGTTCTTGTGATAACCCACTACTATTACGGACTATGCATACAACTACTTTGTCTTAATTCAATGAGAAGAAATATTTGTACCAATAGTGTTTAGAAAAGTTAGCATGTCTGCATCTTGTACTCTGAACAACTACTATGGAGACAACAGTATGCATTGTATTAATTATTATGGCTGTCTTACTAATATGTTTTGAAACTGTCTCATTGTTATTTCTTATTAAAAGTAATTTTTAAAAAAGGAAGCCAGGGTCCTTGAATCCCACGTGCTAAACCAAGGCCTGCTCTCAACAGCGGCCCATCTTCTCCACAGCAGGGACCCCCCTACCACCTGCAGCCCTGCCCGGGTCACCTGTGGGCAGCCCTGGCAGCAGAAACCTCCCTCCTGCAGTAGGGCTGCTGGAGCCACTCCAAATCAGCAGCCTCATTTCCAAGAGACACCTTCAGTGACAGGGACTTTTGTAACATCTGATCTGCCAGGCCGGACACCAGCTCACCCAGCCACTGCGCATGGGTTCAAGTTTCTTCCTTAGTACAACCACTCTCCTGGAAACAGATTCTGAGTTCTAGCTAGGCTGGGCAGTGGTGACACCAAGATCACAAAGTGGTCTTGGTGTCCCTGGGGACAAGCCAGGAAGCCTTTGTTGGTTTCGGTGGTCACCAGCTATCAACAGCCCAAAACCTAAGTCTTCCAAATCAGCTGCTGCCAAATCATTTGGCTTGAATTCACACATGTGTGCCTGAAAGTTTATAATGGAGAACTGGGCTTTCCCATTTAGCTTTGCTTCCTGGTGCTGTGGGACACAGAATGGAGAAGAATGTTGCCTGCCTTTCCTCCCAACATGGGCTCAGGCACGTACCATTCGCTGATGGCCCAGTGTAGGGCAGATGCGCAACGTTACCACCCAGTCCCCACACCGCAACCTTGTGAGAGAAGAAAAGGAAGCCCAGAGATGTCCAGTAACTTCCCCGTCATTCCCAGGCCAAGTGGGGAAGCTGAGGGTCCAGTGAAATTCCATTTCAAAGCCTGCTCCTATCCACTCAAGGAAACTGCCCTTTGTAGTCCCAAATATAGTACAGATTCAAGCAAACTTGATGCAGCTGAGGACTGGGCCCTGTGACAGGCCACCAGAGCTGTCATCCGATCCATCTGGCTGCGCGAGTGGCCATTTCCAGAGCAGCTGTCGACTTCTTCTCTTGTGCCCTTAAGGGACGATCCCTATCTCATCTGAGAACACGGAAGAGACACTGCTGGGGCTGCTGCTGCAGCCTGGAAGCTCCAACTCCTACACACTCCTAGTGTTCTGTAGCTCAGAGGTGGGATGTACGTTTCTAGGGACCAAGATCAGTTACAGAAGGTGGCAGGGGGACAAATGAGCCCATCTCTTGAGTCCTTGGATCTGAGCAGCTGGCAAGGGCAGGGCTGTTGGTGGCAGCTGACCCTTGAGCTGCGACTCTGCCACACTGTGTGTGCCTGGGAGACCCAGAGGCAATTCCAAGGATGGCTGCACACTGTCCCTGCAAGCAGCCCAGCACTTCTGCCCAGTCTGGTTTCTGTTCCTCACTGGCAGGTGCATCCCGGCACCAGATTTATTTGAGTTCTCAGCAAAAGGATCAGTGTTCATCGCATTGAAGATGTTGGAGAGATGAGGAGGGCAAGACTCTCTCGGATCCCAGAGCCGCTGTGTGTGATCACGTGACAATCACTGGGAAGCAGCAGGGGGGTGGGGGTGGGGCTGGAAGGCCTGGGTTCAAATTCCTACTCCAGCTCCTCTCAGCTGGGAGTCAGTGGCCTGGTCACTTTACCTTCTGAACTGAAATGCCCTGACCTTCATAAGGCAATAAGAAAAGGGTTGGCAGCTTCATCTTGATGTTAGCATTGTTCAAACACTAGCCTAGAGAGGCACACTTAGCCCTGCAGGATGGGGAACACATCATGCGTCCAGGGGGCACTAGGAGGCCTTTCTTTCCCCATGCGTCATCTCTGCAATTGTTTCTTGTGGTCTGAAATTCTGCCAAATCAATATCTTTCTTTTAGCTCCGGAGTCTTACTTTCATTGAATGCCCGGAGGTGTTTATAGATGAACCCCAGTTATAGTCAAGCACCACACAAAGTTGTTTTAGTCACCAAAGGACCACATATGGGACAATGGTCCCATTAAATTATATAGTGCAGATAAAAAATTCCTGCCACTTATATCTCACACTGATTGCACTGTCATGAAATCACCTAGCGTCCCTATCATTAAGGCATTACATGACTGCAGTTAGCTCTTGGAGAAATGGACCTCATGAAGCAGACAGAGCAGAGATAGAAAGAGAAGAGAGGAACTGAAGGTCTTGGGGGACACCTGAGCCTGCAAGGAGACACAGGGACTGAAAAACAGAAGACATTTTTGGCAATCAGTGCAAGAATGCGGCTCTGGAAACTTTCAGGGAAACAGAGGCAGGCAAGCCTGAGGCCAGGCCTTGTCCAGCCTGGAGTGGGCAGAGGGCCCTGGGCATGGCCTTGTCTGGACCACAGTCTCTGCAGGATGAGCAGAGCAGGCCAAAACTCCCAAAGCTGCCCCTCTTTGCTCAGTGTTGAGCTCACATGGTGAAGATGCTTCAAAGGCCCTGAAGCATTAGTGAGAACCAGACCAGCTAGTGCAGTACCGCAGCATGCGGTGCCCCTTCTGAGAGACAGGAAGGTCTCCCCTTGTCATGCTCAGCTCCCAAGTTTATTTGTAGTGAGGAGTTCACATTGTCGAGGCGGTGGTTTCTTTTGTGCAATGTCATTGGGTAAGAACAGAGTCGCTCATGAGGACTGGAGCTGGTAATTAACTTCTCACTCCAGAGCATCTGGTGACTTTGTCCAGTGACTTTGGGGACACGAGAGCAAGCCGAGGTGACCTTTCAGCACCAGGCTGCAGAATATGACCTTTTTCTTTTTCTCCTCTCAAGCCCTGAAGAACTTGTATGATTGGAATCTGCTACCATCGGCCACATGTGACCAGCAACAGAGGGGAACGTGTTTTTAAGGCTTTGGTCTGGGAGAAGCAGCTCAAAATGCTTGTCTCTGGTGATAATTGCTTTGGGCCCCTCTCAGGAAGTAGCACAGAAAAGCATCTTCCATAGGAAGCTCCCAGCAATCCCCTATGCCAGGAGCTTGCTCAGAATAGCTTCAGGGGCCTCTGACAGCGCTTCAGTGCTTGGGAGGCACTTAATTGTTTCTCTATTGCATTATCTTCAAAACTGTGCCAGAGAGTTCCTAGATAGTTGAGTCAAGTAGCCTCCTGCCTACTAAGCAGAAAAACAAGAGCACATATTTTTGTTTCTGATATTGTCAGGGTCTAAAGTGTCCTCATTCAAGGGAAGCCTTCTATCCTTTTCTGTGACTTCCTCTGGGAAGACAACTCCAACGACTTAATGGAGAGAAAAAGAAAACTGGACCTCCAGTTTGTTGAAAGACTGGGGTGCGGTGCGGGCAGGAATGTCTTGGGGGAATCTGGATATGGCAGCTCCTTCACCCTGGGGACACTTAGCAAAGGGACCATGAGACACGGCTCTTGATGTCATGAAATAGGGCTTAACGCTACAGTACACAGTCACAAAGTCCAGTTATTTATCCCAAAAGATTTTTTCTTTCTCTTCTTTCTCTCTCTCTCTCTCTCTCTCTCTCTCTCTCTCTCTCTCTCTCTCTCTCTCTCTCTCTCCTCTCTCCCTCCTTCTTTCCCTGCCTCCCTTCCTCTTTTCCTCCCTC
The DNA here is from genome assembly GCA_004027915.1 of Capromys pilorides. NCBI lineage: Eukaryota > Metazoa > Chordata > Mammalia > Rodentia > Capromyidae > Capromys > Capromys pilorides. The sequence goes on along the minus strand of PVKN010000040.1, from coordinate 19,706 downwards.
CTTCTCTTCCTCCCTCCCTCCCTTTCTTCCTTCTTATCTTCCTTCCTTCATCCTTTCTTGTCTTAGTTTTTGTTGTTTGAGACAGGGTTTCACTAAATATCCCAGTACACCCTTGAACTCACAATCCTCCTGCTTCAGCCTCTTCAGTATTGGGATTATAAACCCTGAATATTTTTTTAAAAATGTGTTTGGTACTGGGCCTCCCTATGCAGCTTGGACTCATAGTGATCCTCCTGTTTTCAGCCTCCCCAGCACTGGGATTATAGACATCTGCCACCATGTCCAGATTCAGTGGCCAGTTCAGTGCACCCTGGGGTGGGGCTGGTACTCATGTGTTGCCAGGGATTAAACCCCAGTCCCTGCACTTGTCTAAGCAGATACTTTGTCTGCTGAGCTCTCTTGCCAGCCTGAAATTTTTTTTTTAATGGGCAAGAATTTCAAGGCAAAGATGTGTTCTATCCAAACTATATGTCTCTGCTTGCTCCCTCCTCTGTCCCAGGGCATCTGGATGCTCCCCAAGAGCTGGAGTCCTGCTCCTCTGGGCAAAGGGGAACAGTAGGGAAAGGTCCATTTGGTTTGAAAACTTTGACCCTGGCAGATTTTGGGTTTCTCCCACTGGGCCCAAGTCCCAAAGCTTCACATCACTGCTGGGCCTGACCAGGGCTCTTTCTCCCCACATTCCCAACACTCTCATCAAAGTTCTTTAAGAGTCTTCAGTAACTTGTTATAGGGAAGAAATATTAATGTGTGGCAAGGTTTTAGCAGAGGAACCTGTTCTAACAGTGCCCTTTTTTCTTTTAAGTAAGAGGTGATGGTTTAGCCTGCAGGAACTGGTCCCCAGCCACAGGCCACACACGTTTCCAAAAGGCCAAGTAGAGGAACATGTTTTGTTTTTTTGATGCCTCCAAAGCCACAGTTAACTTCCAGGGGTCCCAGCCCCAAGCTATGGAAGAAATGGTCTCTCTGAGATGCTCTTTCCTTGGCCTGAATCTCAGAAAGTGGGGTGCAAGGGTTGCCTGCATTTTCAGCAAAGTGGACTCCAGTCTCTTTGGGATCATTGAGCATCCTGTACCGGCAGTGTTGCTGAGGTGCTGGCACCAAGAACCTAGACAGGCAGAGAGCAACAGCGATGTGCATCCGAGAGAACGAGTGCTGGCTGTGGTGAGTGAGGAGACCCGGTGGATGAGGGGCAGAGGGCGAGGGCTGCCGCTGAGTGCTGCTTGTGGGGCTGTCAGGTAGTACTTCAATTCTATATAACATTAACGTCAGAAAGGAAGTTGCTCATGATTCAACTCAATGGTCTCATTGAGAATTTAAGAATCATAAGAGTGCACCCATGTGCACCACATGGAAAATCTCATATCCTGACCATCACACCAGGAGCTGGGAAAAGGGGTGATTTTCCATTTTATAAGGAGAAGGAGGTCAAGGTGTATCAGTGACTTAGAAGTGGTGTTCAAGGCCTCTGATTTCCATATGGCTGCCGAGGTCAGGATATCATCCATGTGGCTAATGGCTTGGTTGGCAAAGGACCGCCCATGCCCTGTAAAGGTCCATGAGCACACTGAATCCTGATGCTGCCCTGGAAGAGAAGGGCGTGGCTCATACTACACCCTTAGTGTCCAGGGCAGGGGCTAGAGCAGAGCATTCAGAGCAGCTTTTTAGGTACATAGGGCAAAGTGTGACAGCCTGGACACATTTTTATAGTAGTTTCATCCACAGCAACGGGGTGACCACCTTGCCACCAATCCGTGGCCGGCCAGTGCTAAGGCAGTCTTTCCCCACAGTCTAGATCTGCTCTGGAGTTAACCTGTGACAGGCACACAACAAAATCCCATCTTACCTGCCAAGGCCATTCTCAGCATAATCAAGATCGCTGTCCATGCTCCGTGCTCTGGTCAAGGGAGGGTGGGAGTACTGGGTGCTGACCTTGGCCATCGTCCTGCTTTGCACATTCCCCCAAGGTGGTAGCTAACATAGGAGCACAAAGCAGAGGCACAGTCAGGACCGAGAGGTGATGAAGCCTCAATCCTCGAGGATAAAGGTTGCCCCACATGGTCCCCATAGGCAAGCTCTGGCCCAGCCGCCCACCTCTGGACCCTTCCTTATCTCCTACCAGCTAAATGTTAGGAGCCTGTCTCTGGGCTTCTCTTTCAGGCCTTTATGGATGAGGTCATGTCCAGGAGCTGTCCAGAGTTCAGTACTAAAAGGAATAGGCTAGCAGATATCTGAGATAAGGAAGCCATACCTGGAGGCTCCAGGGTCTGAGTCTAGGCAGTGCTTAGCTGCATCCTCAGTGCCTTCTTGTTTTTTATTTTTAGGCGGGATCTTACCAAGTCATCCAGCCCAACCGCAAACTTGCCGTCCTCCCACCTCAGCCTGCCTCAAGTAGCTGAATTACAGGCCAGCATCACCACACCAGGGCTCATCTCCTTATTTTGTATTTTGTAATTTGGCACATTTAGTAACTCTCCTGAAAAAACAAGGCTGACATTCAGAAAACCTTTAAAAAAGTTGCTAAACCCAACTATGCTTCATCCCCTTTAATCCCTACAGTAGCCTCATAAGGCATTTGAGACATTTTCCTTATTTACCGCTGGCCAAGCTGAGTCTCTGAGATGCCCAATAGGTAGCTTGACCAATAGATAAAACTTAACAGGTGGCCATTTCTTCGTGTCAGCAGTATGGCCCTGAATGCTTTCCTTTCAACAAACCCTGCAAGGTGTCGTTGGGGTTGAAGAGAAAGGGAACTGATGCTCAGGCATGGCTGGTGTGACTGGCAGGTTTTGTGACTTCCAAACAACTCTTCCAACTGGAAAATAACTTCTGAGATTGTTTTCATTGAAATAACCTATCCAGGCTCTCTGGAGCAGTCACACGGCTTGTATCGAGTGTCAGTAGAGTCCACTCCAGTGAAAGATGGCCATTTCTACACAGAGCTCGCTCCAGGACCAAGATAATCCCACATCTAGGGAGACGTCAGTGTAAGGAATTCAGAGCACTGCCCCGCTGCCCCACAGCAGCCTCATGGAGGGCCCTACCTTCCAAGTACTCTCCTCCAAGTCACTCAAGTGCAACTGTCAGCTCTGCTGGTCCTGACCTATCTCTGTTGCTTGACACAGCTTAAGTCTGTCAAGGTCATGAGGTATGTTTGTCACAGCAGGAGGGAAGAATGTGTTTAACGGTGTCCTAGCTTGGTCTATGTAATGCTTATCTTTGGCCCTTTGCTTCCTGGCCATCTTTCAGTCCACCTATTACCATAGCAACAAGTTGAATGCTGGGTAATCCTGTAGCACCTTAATCTTCACTTTAGCTCTTTTGCGGATTGTTCATCCTTTGCCCTGGGGCCTCCCTGTGTCCCCTGTGGTAATGTTCTCAAATTATATTGGCCACTGTGACACAAGTGCACACCCAGAAGTGCTAGGGAATTAGCACCCTGAGGAAACCACCCTCAACTAGCTGAAACAGAACTCAGAGGGTGTTGTCATAGTCAGCCTGTTGTCATTGTGACAAAACACCAGAGGAAAGCAACCTAGAGGAGTCAGGGTGTATTTGGCTCATGATTTCCATTGTGCCTGCTTGTAGCGACACTCAGTTGCCACCTAACAGTCCATGCAGTTATGACCCCATCAGGGAATTAACACATTGGACCCAATGACCAGAGCCTCTGTGATCTAGTCCCCAAATCCCGCCTCTGAACAGGCTGCGCTAAGGACCAAGCCTTCCACACAAGACCCTTTGGAGGACATTTCAGGCCCATCCCTACTGGGTGTTCTCTCTCCCTTCACAAGTTCATTCTACAGGTCCCTTGTAGAAGCCCTAGCCCAGGAGGGTGTTTGTTTGCTAATGCACATTGAGTTTGTTTCCTCTTCTTAACCTTCGCCTTCTTCCAAGGCCCCTGTGCCTCTCCCTTAAGTCAGTTCCCAAGTCGGCAACCTTGTACGCATGCCCTTGTCCAGGCTCCAGCTTGTTTTCATTTGGGGAAGGGGCCTATCAAAGCTGAGATAGTATTTTACTACTAGATACTTAAAGATGTGGTAAATGGGTTATTTGCTTGCCTGACCTAGGCCCTTCAAAGCAGAGGGGCGGACATGATTTCCCTCTTGGTTTTTTGTTCATTTTTGTTTTCTTGTACACCAAGAGCTCTCTACCACTGAGCTAAATCTTCAGCCCCTTCAAACATACTTTTATTTTGAGACAGGGTCTTGCTAAGTTGCTAAATTGCCCAGATTAGTACTGAACTTGTGATCTTTCTACTTCTGTCTCCCTCAGTGTTAGCATTACTGCCTTCTGCCTACCTCAGGGTCAAGTCTGTACCACTGTGCCTGGCCTGATTTCTTCTTTATTCAGTGTTCTTTGAAGTTTTTGTTTGTTTTATTTTGTTTTTGTTTTTCTTTTCTCTCTCTCTCTCTTTTTTTTTTTTTTTTTTTTTTTTTTTTTTTTTTTTTTTTTTTTTTTTTTTTTTTTTTTTTTTTTTTTTTTTTTGATACAGGATCTCCTACATAGTTCAGGCTTGTAGTGATCTTTCTGCCTCAGCATCCCTCATGCTGGGATTATAGGCATGCACCACCATGCCCAGTTCCAGGCTGGCATGGTGCACCTGCATTTCTGGGGCCAGCACTGCATGTAGTTACCGGGGATCAAACTCAGGATCTTGTGCTTGCCAGGGAAATGCTTGTGCTGCTGAGCTATCTCCTCAGCTCTATTCAGTGTTCTTTGGATGGAACAAAATGTACATCATTAAACAGAAATGTTAAAGATTATTCATAAGATTCACCCCATTATGTAATAGGTCATAAATAATTATCTTTAAAAATAGGTATGTAAAAAAGAATCAGGGTGCAAATAAGATCTATATATTCTGATTGGCTAACGATATTCATTTAGGGCCAGCAAGAAAGCTCAATGGACTAAAATGCCTGCTTAGTGCAGTTTAGGCAAGCACAGGGACCAAGGTTTGATCCTGGGCACCATATGCTGTGCCAGCCCCGCCCCTAGAGTGGGCTGAGCCGACTGGAGTCTGGGAGTAGTGGCTCACGCCTGCAATCCCAGCACTGGGGAAACTGAAAGCAGGAGGATCACCATGAGTCCAAGCTGCATGCTGAGACCCTGAAATAACCAGATACATAAAATAATAATAATAAATTTTTAAAAGGTTAAATAAATAAATAATAATACTATAGCTCAGTGGATTAAAGTGCTTACAAGCTGTTGCAAAAGCCGGGGGTTTGATCTCAGAACCTGCCATGCCAGTCCCGCCCCCTAGGGTGCTCTGAGACAGCATTTGAGACTGAACATGGTGGCATGAGCCTGTAATCCCAGCTCTTGAGAGGCTGTACACAGTTGGATCATTATGAGTCCGATCTAGTAGTGAGATTCTGAACACCCTGTACACCCTTCCATAAAATACTGCTATTACTACTAGTACTACTAGTAATAATAATACTCATTCCCATTTTTTGATCTAAAGTTTTTGCCTGTATCTCCTGTTTCCTTTTGTGGAAGAACTTTATCTTGTAGCTTGCTATAATATAGGTTTCTATGAATGCCAACTTTAAAATACTTCCTATATACTGGTGATTGTACTAAGGGCTTATCAAATTTATGTTCCATCTTTGGGTTCTGGTGAGACTGTTGCACACACAGTGGGACGTCATGCTATTATGTTCTTCCTTCAGAAGGTCCAAGAGATCTGAAGATGTTTCTTTGGTTGACGTTAGCAACCCTTGATGGCTGTTCCTAGATCCATCAACTCAGTGGAGGTTTTAAATTGCTGGTGATCTATCATTTCTTCCTCAGTTAGCTGAGACATTCTTTAAAAAAAAAATTAAGTCATTCATTACTTGGTTGGTCAGGGGTAGAGTTCCTAAAGGAAAGGCAAGATAAATACTTGATTCTTTCCCTTTACCAGTTGTTATATCATGATACCTGAGGTCGGTACAGAATGGCCCAATAGGTTTTCAATCTCCCGGAGGCTGGGATAAACTCTAGATCACAAAGCAGGTCAGGAAATCACAATCAGTGACTATGAGACAGTTGTAAATGAAAGCTGTGTCCAGAGTGAAGCAGTCCAGTCCAGTGCTCTTAACCCCAGGGTCACCAGGAGGTTATGGTGATGCTGATTTTGCAGATGAAGGGAGGCTTGAATCTGTGGTCCTGTCCACAGGCTGTTTTGTTTTCCATGTCCACTGCAGGGAATTGGAAATGCACAAGTATAATTTTAATTTCCAAGAACGGGAAGAAGGAAGGTGCATCCTGGCTGCCTTGAATGTGACCTCCCAGTGGCCTGCAGGCAGCTTTGGGAGTCCCTCCCACGTGAGTGTGTTTCCTAGGTCCTGACTGGGAATGAACAACAGCACACCACTGCAGACAGTTGCCGTTTTCCTTACACAGTTGACTCAGACGTGTTTTCCCTCCCCCAAGCCTTTTTATTGACTCCTCAGCAGCATGTCCCAGGCACTGTCTTGGCCCTGAAGATTAGGGAGCAGAGCAGTGCTAGAGGTGTGGAAACTGACATAGAAGCAGGATGGGGTCGCAATGTGGATGAGGGAGAGAACCCCGCATCTATCTCAGGAAATGCCAGGAGAGACTCCCAGGAGAGACACAAACTACTTCTTTAACATTAACCACCTGGGAGCCATTGTGTCGCACACCTTCAGAGGTTTGAATTGAGACTTTTCCTCTGGTGCTCATCTTGGTCTTGGAACTGGCCTGGGCGCATGTGTTCCAGGGATTCTTGTGTTTTTCTCATTCTTTTATTAACTCCGAAAGTCTTGCAGGCAATGTCCATTTCCTTTTTCTCAAATATTTTATTCTCCAAATATCCAGAATATACAGATAGTGGGTAATAAAAAAAAAAATGTGTGGGGTGGGTGTAGTGGCACATGCTTGTAATCTCAGCATTCTGAGAAGCTGAGGCAGGAGGAATAGTTTTACCCAAACTGGGCAATTTAGCAACTTAGTGAGATCGTGTTTCAAGAAATGAAAAAGGACGCAGGATCTAGGTCAGTGCCAGTGCCCTACATTCAGTCCCCAGTAACACATACACACACACACACACACACACACACACACGTGTGGCGTAGATGGATAAGCAACAAGTGTAACAACTATATTTATTCTCTGACTGGCTCTGTTTTTTCTGTTCTAATAACTTAAAATGCATCCTAACCCACTGGATCTTCACAATGGCCCCATGAAGGAGCCACACTAGAAATTCCACCCCATTTGAAAATGGTTGAGGATTCATGACGGACAGAGCAGGTATGCAACAAGGATGATTAAAACACCAGAAGCCTTTTGCTCTCATTAAACTGTGCTTCTGAAAAACACCTTGCTCCTTGTTCATGATGAATAACCCTCTATGTTCATTAAATTTTGCTTCTATTCTGTCTTTTTGTTATAGGCAGCTAAGTTAGACAGAAATATTATAGGCAGTCGGACAGGGCTGGGCCCTCAAAGGAGCCAGTATGGAAGACAAGATGCCTTGCAACAGTTGGAGAGACAGGCACCCCTGCTGTGCGCCAGACCTCAAAACAGGAGACATAACAGATAAGCTCATATACCTCCCTAGGGATGGACATCAAGGATTGATATTCTAAATAGGTCTCTAGCACCTTGAAAAAGTCAGGAAGGGCCACTAATCTAACCCCTACAGGAAAAGCCCCTATGCTGTATTCATACCCACATGCTACGTGATTCACTTCCCCATTTGATCTTTATTTAATCAACTTTACCTGAGCAAATATACTACTAATTTTATTGGTTAACCATAGTTTTGTCCCACCTTATGGCTACCTAGTGAGTTTCCATGTTTCCCACTTTGGACCTGCCTCACCTCATGGTTTTGCTCTATACAAATTCCTAGAAAAGGCAGAGTCCCTGGCACCCCACTTGGGTACCTTCTATCTCTCAGACAGGAGCTTTCTTTCCCTCAATAAATATATTCTGCTCTTAACCTCCATTCTTCCTAAAATTTATTCTTTGATTTTAGAAAACACAAACCTGACCCAGGCATCCAGCAGGTTGGGAGTTTCTTTCCCTCATATCACTCTTTGGCCTGTGTGTGCTGTAAACACAAAAGCTTGTTCGGATACACTTTGTTATAATTTTCCAAGCCTTGAATGCCATGGAGACATCAGAGGTGGGACAGGCCAACACATCTCCTAGCACCTCCAGCCACCAGGCATCTTTCAGAATCACCATATCCTTGGTGATGAGACTGAGAGAGTCATCAGGTCACAGAGGTTGGGCACAAAGCCTCGACAGGCAAGCCTGAGTCTAATCAGGGTAGAGGCCAGAGCACATGGTGGCTGCCTGGTGTCCTCCAGCTCAGGATTGTCACTGCCACCACTTGGGATCTTCATTTTTTAGAAGTCACTCTCTCCCTGGGCCTCAGCCACTCTGGTCCTCAAGATCTCAACCTTCTTAGCGCTGACCCAGGCAAGTACACTCAGCAAATTTCCAGTAAATGTGGGTTGGCTGGCCTCACCTTGTGAAAGTAAATATCAAACATAAGCCAGTCACTAGCACAGGTCAGCCTGCCTTGGAATTGCTCTTCAAGTGCCCTGTGAAGGGCCTTTCTCTTCTTTCCCTTCCCACACGAGAACCATAGGGCGGAAGAGAAATTCTCCAGTGCCAGACCACTCACTTGCCCTGAGTCCACACAGCCCAGCACAGACTTGACTGTCCCTATTGACGCTATATGTGCTTAGGCAGTTCCAGGTGTGGGCCGCTGAGACTTTTGTTTGAGGCTAACCATTCGTGAAAGACAGCATGAGTGGTCTTGACGAAGATATCAATGGGAAGATGTGTCTTATTCATAAATAGGATATAAGTATCCATCAACTGGTGAATGGATCAGCAAAAGTGGGACAATCATAGAAGGAGGGTTGCTCAGCAAAGCTCTGAAATGCACACAGCAGGCTACCCCACAAAGGCGGAGAGGAGAGCAGGGGAGTCTGCCTGGTGCACAGCGACCTGGATTCAGGCTTTTTTCAGAGGGATTGGGAAGTTCTAAATCTACGTGGTGAGGTTTGAGGAGCTGTGACTATATTAAACCAAGCAGTGTACTTTAAATGAGTGACTTTTATGACATTTGAACTATGCCTTTAAAAAGAAATATTATCAAATCTAAAATTCAAACACTTTGAAATGCAAAATACAGTATATGCTGTAAGGAACTGACAAACTAGAATGTGATAAAGAAATGTCAAAATAGCATATTCATTATCATCATCATAATGATTTTTTTATGATCATAAATGACAGGGTCTTATTCTGTTTAGAGTTACTTTGCACTCACCATATAGCCCAGGCTGGCTTTGAACTTCTGGCTGTCCTCCTGCCTCAACCTCATAAGTGCTGGGATATCAGATGTAGGCCACTAGGCCAAGCTTATAATGATGTTTTATAGGACTTATGCTACGTGAGTCTCTCCTTTACAACATTTTCTTGACATAGGTTCTCTCTATGCATTTCAAGCTGGTCTTGAACTCACCACATAGCCTGCATGCTGCCTCAGCTCCCAAGTGCTGGGTTCATAGGTGTGCGCCACCACACCTGGTTGCTCTACAGCTTTTGACAAGGTCAGTTCATTTAATGCTCCCAAGAACCTTACGAGGAGTCTGTTACTGCATCATACAGAGGCAAGTTGAGGTCTGCAGTTCACAGAGCCAGGACAATCTAATTAGCCAGGATTAACCTAATTGTAGTCCTACAGGCTTAATCCTTGGCCTCTCATGAAAAAGGACAATTTCTGGGATCAGTAAGTATCATAGCTTCTTGCACCTGCCCAGAAAGGGCCCAAGGGGCACCTCAGGTGTTTCATAGTGAACGTGCTGGAAGCTGAGCTAGGAGACAAAGAGCAGAGGTGGTTAGAATGCTATTCTCCCTGCTCTGCAGGGTGCGGTGGAGCACAATTTCAAACCATCAAGAGTCCAGATTAGGAGGATTGAATCTTGTTTCCCAAAGAAATCTCCTGGCTATGAGAAATGTCCTGCTAAGCACTATCTACCATAAGCAAAAGAAGCTTCTCAAGGCCAGCTGAAAATTTTCAATTCTTGCCTGGGAAGAAAAATGAATATTATTCCCAAGAACAGAAAGGGATTTGAGGCGGAAGAGAATGCACTGAAGTTGGACTGAGATAATCAATGTTACTTCACCAAAGAAGCAGAGTCTGTCCCCTGCCTGGGAAATGTCTCCTACGTGGCTGAGTCACGTAGGAGAACAGGTCTCGGGGTTTCTGAGGGCTGAGTGTGCTCAGTTTTTAAATGAATTCTTTGTGATAAGATTCAGCTGTTTGGGTTGAGATTTCTCGAGGATGACATTTCATTCCTGGTCTTGCCACAGCTGGAAAATTAAAATCTCTGCAGCCAGTCCTATATATGCTCTTTCTGGAACCCCCTGTTCTTCCTGCCCCCAAACTTGGGCCCACGAGGCCAGGTCAGGAATTTCTCTTCTTTCATGAAGCAGTCACTTCACCAGGCTTGGTGGCAAGCACAGGAGGTGAAGTGGGGTTTTTTCTTTTTAACTTTTGGGGTGTGATTACGAAAGTAAACCTTTGCCATCATAGAAAATGATGAGATGGTCTATCTAACTTTAAGCATTTGCCACCTGCCAGGCACTATATTAAGGAATCTGCTTCAATACCTCATTCAATGCCCCAACAAGCCAATGAAGAGGGTTTATTGCTTTCAATCTACATGTAAAGAGCTGAGGTTCAGAATGATTACATACTTACTCAAAGTCAGCCAGTGGCAGAGCTGGGGTTGGAACTCTGTTCAACCTCTACAGTGTATCATTATCATTTAAGGTGATATGTGTGAGTCTCTTAGAGGAGAATACAAGAAGGGAAGAGTTTTCCTTTCTTCATTGTCATGAATGGCGCTACCGCATACCTGGGAGCGCTCCAAAGCATGGCTTCCTCCCTGACTTGGTCACAAGGATCCCCAAAGGCAGCTCATTCCCTGACTGTGCCCTTTCACGCCCCGCCCCTCTCCTGCCCCTGTGAGGCATTACCAAGCCCTGTGAGTTACAGCACCAAGGAGCCAGCCACGCTTTCTGTCCTCTCTCACCCACTCGCTCATTAAGAAATTGACTGATATTTATCAAGTGTCAGAGTGTCTTCCGGTAGGGGGTGTTTGGTGAACCAGACTGAGGCAGCGCCTGGCTTCCGCCAACTGTGCCCACCTTTGATCAGGCCTGGCCCCTTTCCTAGGACTGCTGAGATAATACTCTTTGTTCATCTCCCATCTGTGGTCTCTCACTTCCCTGTCCAATGAAATGCCTGGCACTTAGGAGGGCATGGAATGAAAGAAGAGGAGAATAAACAAGGCTTCTAGAGTAACCCCTAGGTCTCTGTAAAAGAAAGTTCAACTCATGTCCCTCTTGTTAGAAACTTGCTGAGCCTGCTTATTTGCTTTGGCTTACAGTCCCCATTTCTTAGAGTAATACTCAGGACTTTTTCATGTCCTGGGTCATCAGCTCCAAGGGGCTGTTCTGTCTATGCCACGTCCCTTACCCTTTGGAATGTTGTGAAATTTCTCCAGCCACCTATTGGCAGAGAATGCTCACCAAAGTCCATCCTGTGCTTCCTGCATTTCCCAGCATCCTCTGCTGTGGGCCAGATGTGGGCTGAGGGCTGAGCTCTGGCCAATGGACTGTTGTCCAAACCTCTCATAACCTTAGATGTTGTGTGAGGAACAGGCTAAGTGCAGAGATGGCCCAGTCTGTGATCTTGAGGGGCTTGTCCTCTCCTGATGAATCCTCACATCCTTACTCTTGCTAGTCCTGCCTGGAGAGGCCTTTCCCTCTTTCCTCAGCAGTTGATTTCAAGTTTAACTCCAAAGGAGTTGTCATGGGCCCTTCCTCCTTGGCCAGGAGCCAGTCCCTCCCACCTCTCTAGTAGTCACTTCTATTTCAGTTCAGAGGACAGACTGGCTCACAAGTGGTTTAAGTTGGCTCCTCCACTACACTGTGAGGCCCCAGAAGGCAGGGTCTGTGCCTGTTTAATTAATTTAATTCTGTGTCTCCCACTGGACTTAGCTTTGTGCTTTGTACTCAGTAGTAGTCAGTGTGGGACTGACATGAATTAAATCAGAGGGAAAACCATTTGCACTCTAACCTCAATATATATAATAGGGATATGGAGAAAGGAGGTTGGCCTGTCTCAGCCTTGAGGTCTGGGCAGTTGGTATGAAACAAGGAAGGGTTTTAGAAGTGGAGAGGAAAGGGACAGGAGAGGACCTGCCAGAGAAAGGCTCTGCAGTCTGGGCATCACCATCTTTCCCTCCCTTATGCAGGCAGAACTAGAGAATAGCCTAGATGGCTCCAAACTGTTTACATCCTGGGTACCATAGCAACTGGAGAGTGGTCACCATGGCAACCCACTATTACCCATCACAGCCACCCCTGGTAGGTTTTGAATGAGGACTGAAAAGGTATAAAAACAGTCACATCAAAGGCAAGGGGTACATACTGTCCTGATCAAAGTCTCAGAGAAATTGATAGAGCCTGTGTTAGTCACCAGAAAGCCATATCACCCCCCACCACCACCACCAGATCTCTCATGTAAGGGGTATGAACCTCAAAGGATGCCGGAGGAGACCCCACACTCAGAGGGTGATGTGAGCGCTCATTTTATGAGTGAAAGTGTTAGCAGACAGCCCATAGAGAATGTTGAGGGTGGGGGTCTGACCTGCTTACTGTGGGATGGGGGCTGGGGCACTATTCCCCGAGGGTTTAGGTACTGGGGTTTGTGCTGCTGACCCCAGCCTCACCCCCATACAGGATGCTGTAGAGAGTGTCTGCCATGGGGCTGTCTAGCTTTCCATGGGAGGTTGCACAGGCAGAGTGGGTCACCTGTTGTTGGAACCCAGTTCACTGGCAAATAAGATGAGCAGGGGACTTCAGGCCCCTCTGCTCCACCTGGAGATGCTCCTTCAGAGTGATGGAATTTAAACAACTGACCACTTCACAACGTAGGGTGATTCCAATGCAGGAAAAGGAAACAGCCCTCCACTTTCCACTCCCCGGCCCAGCCTTAGCCCCGGTGTTGCAGGCAGCTGAATTAGACAGAAATATTGTAGACAGTAAGTCAGGGCTGGGCCCTCGATGGAGCCAGTACTGAAGACAAGATACCTTGCAACTATGGAATAGACAGACGCTGCTGCTGTGGGCCAGACCTCAAGACAAAAGATAGAACAAACTACCCACATACCAGGCACTGATAATCTGAGTAGGTATCAATCACCTTGAAAAAGTCAAAAAGGGCCACTAACCCAACCCACTACAGAAAAAGCCCCCGTTCTGTGTTCACGTCTGATTCCCATGTGTCTCACTTGCTCATTTGGTCCTGATTTAATCAATTTTATCTGAGCAATTATACTCCTAATCTTATTGGTTGACCATAGTTTGGTTTCCCCCCATGCTTACCTGTTGATTTCCTATTTTTCCCCACCTTGGACCCATCTCACTTTATAGATTTGCTCTATGAACATCCCTAGACAAGGCAGGGTCCTTGGCCATCCACTGGGTCTCTTCTGTCTCTCAGACGGCTCTCTTTTCCCCAATAAATACACTCTGCTCTTAATCTCCATTGTTCCTGAAGTTCATCCTTCCGTTTTAGAGAATTCATCCCAGATATCGCTCAGGTTGGAAGTCTCTTTTCTCTGTATCACCAGTCCCAAGGCGGCATGAGCACCAGGGCCAGTGAGGGAGGCCACCAGCGGGTTTCAGGGGTGGGCTGGGGACTGAGGTGTTGAGCTCTAGAGGAGCTCGAGGGCAGAGAGCGGGCGTGGGTCCGATTATAGGATTGCAAAGGATCAGCGAGACTTCTGCCCTTTCAAACTCCCCTGGCGCTAAGCTCCCCGCACCCAGTCAAGGCTGGGGGGTGTGATTTTATCATTAAAAAAGAAAGCTCGCGCTCCTTGGAAGTATTTTAATAGCCTCCTGTCTCTTTGGATCCCCAGATGAATAGGGTCTGGTTGAGAAAGCACCAGGGGTGCCCCCACCCCCAAGTCGTATACAGTTTACTCCAGAGCAGCAGCTGATATCTGGGGAGCCCCCGCCGCGCGACCCCAGCCTGGAGGGAAGGGAGAGAGCAGCGAACGGTGGGACCCCCTTCCCCAGCTAGCGGCTTGGTGTGGCTGGAAGAGGCGCCTGGGTTGGGACGCGCGGTTGCACCCCTTCCTTCCCCAGCTGTCTCGCCCCGACGGCTCCGCGAGCTCGGCCAGCGCGGCTGCGGGAAGTGAGTCAAACGGGGTGAGGTGGAATTTGGGAACACAGAGGAGGGTCCTTGTCCTTTGAGCCAGACTGGGGGGATGCCGGGCGTGGGAGAGGAGGCCACAGCCCGCCCCGGCTTCCCTGCGTTCCTTCCCGCCGGCCTCGGCCCTTTTCAGCACCGGGGATGCGGACAGCGCCTGGATCCCGCTACCCGCGCCCCGACAGCCTCCAGCGCCCGCCCAACAGCTCGCAGCCCGGGAGCCCCCAAATCCTTACTCCGTCGAAGTTGGAGCTCCTCCGTGCGCGCCTCGGTCCGGCAGCGAGTCTGCTTCTCTTCTCTCCGGGCTCTGGGCAGCGCTCTCGCTTCTCCGCCTCCTCCACCCGCTCGGCCCCGGGACCCTCCTCTGGGGACAGAGCCGGAAGAAGAAGAAAGGAGCCGGTTGCCTCCCTCCGTCTCTGAAAATCAGGTGAGGCTCGGCAGCCTCAAAGCAGTCCCAGAGGAGGCAGAGGCCATCTCTTCATACCCTGTCCCCAAGGGAAGAGGGATGAACTGGAAGCTAGAAAGCAGTTAAGTCTCTCTGTCAACCTTGGACTCTGTCCTGACCAGCGACCCTTAGACTCCTCCCTGGGATATTTTACCAGGAGCGTAGGCCATGCTGATGAGGACACAACAGATATCTGGGGGGTTGGAATTTAATGGCGAGGCAATCACACACACACACACACACACACACACACACACACACACACACCCCTGAGGTATGACAAAAAATGTAGTGAATATTTAATTTAAAAATGTATTACAATAAAAGCCATATTGCCATTAAATCTCCTCAGAATCCTCCCCCTTGCTTCAAACACTTCTCCCACCATTCCTGCCACTTTGTGAGGCACCAGGGGTCCTCTTGCGCGAGTGCTTTCAGTTGTGCAGTTGTGGTGACTTGATGTCCTGATCGGTTCAAGACATTTACCTCTGGTGGTCATGTCAACTTTGGGAAAGGGTCAGAAGTTGCATGGTGCCAGACCTGGTGCCCAAGGTGGGGCAGGGCACTGTCTTGTGCTTGAGAGCTTGCATTTCTTCTGGCTGGCACTCCGCAGCACCACATTTCTGACCAAACCTCACACCATCACTTAGGAAAGAGGGCTTCTAGAAATGCTTCAGAAAATTGCAAGAATGATGGGGTACATGTGTTCAGTGCCAGGAGGGAGTTTCCTCAGGGGGATTCATGCCAACATGGTGTCCTTTTCTGCATAAACATATTTAAACATTAGCCATAGATTTTGATCACGCTGCTTGTTTGCACACACAAATCTTAGTATTCTCTTTAGGATAAGCATATTCTCACAGTTTGTGTTTCCTTCTATCACAATAGACAACACTAAACTCCCTGGGTTAAAAATTAAACCCCACTAGACTGGGTGTGGTAGTACACACCTGTAATCCCAGTGCTGAGGAGGCTGAGATAGGAGGATCACTATGAGTCCCAGCTTTGTAGTGAGACCCTGTACCAAATACATAAAAAAATTAAACCTCACCAATCCAGTTAGTCTTTAGGTATCTCTACTGAAGCCAAAGAAACTTAATCATTTGGAGAAAATAACCATGCAGCAACAGTACTACATTTTCCTAAACTCACCCTCCTCACATACAGTGTCTATCTCAGGACCTCTCTACTAGGAAGGAAGACCTAATCCCACCAGTTCTCACTGGTTCTGGGTAGGGGTGGGTCCTCAGCAGCAATCTGAGCCTTCTTTTTGGAACAAGTCCTGGAGCGTTGGGTTCCAGATCATCACGATGAACTCCCTGATGGGGAGAAAGTCCACTAACACAGACTGTACAGAACCAGCACCCCAGAACCCATAACATTTCCTAAAAATACCCAAACAATTGCACATGCACAAGGTAAGAAAACATATGTGTGCGTGTGTGCATGCACTCCTAAAAATGGGAAGCAAAACCTAAAATATTGATACAAGTGCCTGCCTGGTAAGTGCAAGGTCATGAGTTCGAACCCTGGTCCCACAAAAAACAAAACAAAACAAAAACCTAAAATATTTTTCTCAAAGAAAAGTCAGAAGATTTGAGTAGTGGGAAAACAACAAATTGAAGTAAATCAACAAAGTTGACACCATAGAAGTTGGAGGAATGGAGTATTGTTCTCTGGGTTTTTGGAAAGAACCTGAAATGAATTCAACACAAGAGAAAACATAGTTTACAAGACTCTGCCTTATTAAGATCTTCAGTATCTTTATATCAGAGACTCTCCAACCTGTCTCAGCTATTAAGTGAAACTATTTAGTCTTTATTGTCAGGAAATGCTGTTTCCTGTAATCTCAGTAATTTATGCTACATAAGAAAGCTGTTGTCTGTTGGCTTGTTCTTGGGAAAGACCGGAAACAGATGGTTATTGTTTGTCTGTTGCTCAGAAACATTTCAAAAGAATTCCAAAAGAATCTTAAATCCTGATTTTGGAGAAAATAGTGGTTATCATGAGATGATTTTAGGGCTTCACTCTGAAAAGTAAAACTTCTCTTTGGCCTTAGTTTCTGATGTGACAGTGGTCCTAAGATGGGATGGGTGGTGGGTGGGTATGGATCCTAAAACTGACTATGAGAAGAGTGGAGAAGTGCCCTGAGTTTGAGGAGCAAGAGGGAACATTTGATGCAGGAGCAGGCATATACTTGGTCCTCAGGAAATGATGTGTGTAGCAGTAGTTATCCCTGAAGGACTTTGGGTGCCTGAAAGGTAGGACTGGATGCACTGAGACTGGGACTGAGTAGAAAGATCCTGAATGACAGTTCTATGGGAGGAGTGTGTTTCCCTCCTCCCAGGAGCCGGGGACTCTGGTGAGACCTATTCCACCCACCTGTGAGTTAGGTGCCAGGGACATGAAAGGATGGATGCCAACCATGCCCAAAGGGAAAGGATCTGATCCTGAGCATGCACATTACTATACAGTCTCCTTTTCGAAATTTAGAATAAACACATTGGCTTATGTTGTCTTTTGGAATTTGCTTTTATCAATCAATGTGGTGGGTAAGAGTTAGTGATGTTGCATGTAACTATTGTTCATTCAAAATTCACTGTGTACATGGAGAACTTGTTTTCTGTGCCTAGTGTACATGCTACTGTTCCGATTGCAGAGCATCTTTCAACTCGAGCAAGTATGGATCCAGTGATGATCTTACATTGATAGGTTAGGGCGGAGAAGCACATTGTGCCCAGGGTGGACAATGGGGCAGCTATGTCTGCTGGGGACCATAGGGTGCCCAGTGAGTACAGCAACACAGTCTGATAAGGAGGTAAGCTGGACCCAAAGCAGTGTGAACAGGGGAGCCCGGTTACCAGCAAGGCCTTGCTCTGGCAGATGCTCTAGACCCTCGGCAAGTAACTAGGCGGTTTATAGGAATGTCTGTGGGAAATAAAGCATTTATGAGCACGCAGGCACCGTCTGTGGGAGAGGTAATGCAAGCCAGTTTCCCCCATAGGAATTCCCAGTCAGTGCAGTGCGAGGTGGGTTCGGTGGGTGGGGGAGGCCCCAGGTGGGAGGAGCTATTCTTTCCAGTCTTTAAGATTCTGCCCAAGGATCATTAACGGCTCAGGGAGGACAGTAGAGCATGGGGCTTAATCTGTCTGGTTCCACGGGAGCCCTCCCCACCTTAAGGCCTGCTAGCAGGCTGTGGACAGGTGCAGGAGCGCTGCCAGGTCTCTGTGCCAGCTTTCTCCCTCTGCCCCGGTCTCCAGGCTGCGAGCATCAGTGCCTGAAATCCACCCCCAGATCTGACCCACTGTCACAAAGGACACGTGTGTCCTTTGAAAATGCAAATAACTCCAGGAGACAGACTATGGTAAAGAATCAAAAGTCCCGCCAAGAAAGACCGAGGAGGGCATTTGATGGAATGGGGAGGGTAGGCTGGTATGGACGCCAGGGCACGAAGTGAGCAGAATCAGATGGAGAGGGGCCCAGATGACAAGACACTGAACACTGACAGCCGTGACTGTCAAATCCAGGAAAATCACTCACACTCCCCATTAAAGCCACAGAGGCCGACCATCACCTTTGCTATGCATAAAGCTGGTGTTGTAGTTTGAGTCTAGTTGTCCCCCCAAAGCCTCATGGGGCGGACTTCCAGAGTCTGTGATGAACTCCTGATCCACTGGGATTATGGGTGTGAGTGCTGTTCGCAGCCTGGGGCAGAGAGCCTGAATGTAATTTAAGGAGGGCGGACTTGCCCTCTGCAGCCACTGTCACTGGTACTCCTCCACTTGGCCCTTGCTGTTGCTGCCCTCTACCCCCATGAACTGCTGCCCTCTGCCGGGTGCCACTCTGCCTTGGAGCCAGCTGAGTATGACCTGAGACCTCCGGTAACTGTGAGCTAAACAAAGCTTTCCTTCCTTCCTTTTGAGTGTTGGGTATTTGCCCCAGCAACGAGAGGAGAGTAACTGAGACAGCTGGCAAGTGGTAGTGGATGCAGGGCTGTTTTAATGGCTTGATATGTGAAGGTGTCCTCCATTAACAGGCATGACACATGCTAGGGCTCAGTATGGCTTGGTGTGGGGGAGCATGGAGCCGCCCGTGTGTTTTAGAACAGAAACTCAGGAAATGGGCACCTAC
Organism: Capromys pilorides; assembly: GCA_004027915.1. Classification (NCBI taxonomy): domain Eukaryota; kingdom Metazoa; phylum Chordata; class Mammalia; order Rodentia; family Capromyidae; genus Capromys; species Capromys pilorides. The sequence goes on along the minus strand of PVKN010000040.1, from coordinate 867 downwards.
AGCATGAGTGTCAGGATCTCCAGAAACCTCAAGCACATTCAAAGATGTGCTGCATAGACAGACGGAGAAAAGCAGCCACAGGCAACTGCCCCAGGGCAACAAAGCCAGCCCAGCGTCACGGCGAAGTATCTTCCAGTGACTTTTGGTCATAGCCAAACGATTTACCACTGGCTCCCACCATGGCCAAATGGAGTACAGAATTAAGAGAATGATTTACACAATTGTTGATTTTTTTAAATGCACATTTAAATTATTTCCCATCTTCACTCATTCACATACCATAAATCCATGCACAGAATCTTTTGTTTGTTGGGAGTTATCATTCCCCTAAGTTCTAGCCTCAGCAGTAGAATGACTGTAAGGATGTAAGCAGCCGAATTCAAGAGAAGTTCGAGCAATGTCTGCATCAGTCATTTACCAGTTCCACTGTATGTATTTTTTTTATCAGCACCTGTTTTATGTTTTAAATTTAATGCATGAGATACCCCATCATACTTTTAATTTGCATCTCAACAAGATACTGAAGTTGGGCATTTTGTTATGTCTGTTTATTTCTTGTGTTTCGTCTTTGTGAATCATCTATGGATGTCCTTTGCCCGCTTATATTAACATTTTGATGTTCTTCTTTTCAATTTTCATGAGATTTTTTTGTGTCAGACTGACAGAGACTTTTTCCATTCTGTTTTTATTTCCCTCAGTCTGCTTGCCTGTCTGAGTTCCCATCATACTTATTCTAGCAACTTGCAAACACTTCCTGACCAGGTTCATGCAATTTATTGACATCCCAGAAATACTTAGTTCCACTAGACATATGATGTCTTCTCTCTCTCTCTCTCTCTCTCTCTCTCTCTCTCTCTCTCTCTCTCT
>PVKN010000039.1:57776-140891 GCA_004027915.1 Capromys pilorides | reverse complement strand
TACATGTGTTCTCATACACCACACACACACACACACACACACACACACACACACACACACACACACATACACAGAGTTGGCTGTTTCCCATCTACCTTGGTTCAGACACCAGACTCAAACAGCTTCAGCGCTGGGACTCTGGCCCAGCATGGTCGCTAGCATTCATTTCTGGGACCTTGTTTGCCCCTGGAAGAGGCTGAGCTCTCGCCTAGGGTAGGGAGGGACCTACCACCTTCAGCACTCTTCAAGGCTCCGTTCCTTGGGTCCTTAGCCAGAAGATGCACAGGCCCTGCCCAGTTCAGATCTGCTTGCTTATTTCTGGACAGGCCAGCAAGGCCTGATTCCAGTCCCCCCATTTGCTGAGGAAGAAACAGACCCAGCAAAGCAAGAAGTGAGCCTTTACCAAGGACGGGGGCTGGCCGCAGTCAGAACCAGTGAACACAGCTCTAGCTTGGGGGCTTCTCAGTGGACCCCTCCTCACTTCCTGGCCAGTGCAGATGCTGCCAAGCTAGCTGGGTTGGGGTACCGTGGGTGTGAGCACCCTCTGAGGGCTGAGGAGTGCTGTTTTCCTAGAGACTTCTCAGTTGTGTAGCTCATGGGACTCACCAACTCTGAACCTCCATGGAACTGAAAGGTCCGGGTTGACCCTAGGTCTGGGGTGTTGCCGGGGTTGGTCTTGTCTTGGCCACCTGTGGGCCAGGGCAGTGAAAGATCTCAGGAAAGATACCCTGACCTCCTGCTCCAGGCTGGCCCCAGCTCCAAGGTCACAAGAAAAAAAAAAGGCCAGGCTGCACGCTGTTCCCTGTCTAGGGTTAGAGAACCAGGCCGACTGAGACAAGCAGGGCTGTTCTGTGTGCGTGTCGCGCCTGTCTTGTGAGCAAGGGGCTGACGCTTGGGTGTGGGACAACAGCCCAAGAGCTGGTGGACTTTGGGCTGGGTAGGGGTAGGGGAGAGGGCGTTCGGCGCCCCTGCCACCTCCCTCCAAGCCTGGCCACAGGTGTGAGCAGGCAGCAGAATGGTGTGGAAACATCTGAGCTCAGAACAGGGCGGAGGCTATTTGATCCAGGCAAGGAATGGTCAGGGCAGCTGCCTGGGGCCAGAGAGGTGAGGGGACAGTCAGTAGTTTTGGAGCAGGGATCTGGGAGGGGCAGAGCCTGCGGAGAGGCTTGCCTGAACTGGTCCTTGGCCTGAAAGGCAAGAGGCCCAGGTGGTGGGGCCGAGCATGGTGGCGCACGCCTGTAATCTCAGCACTGTGGAGGCCGAGGCAGGAGGATCGGTGTGAGTTCGAGACCAGCCTGGGCTACAATGGTGAGCTCAAGGCCAGCCTGAGCTGCGTAGTGAGATCCTGTCTCAAAAAGACACACCAAAAAAAGAGGCACTGCTGGTACTAGCTACCATCTGGCCACAGCCCGTTCTCGGGGTCTCCTCTAGTTGTCCACAGAGGGCAAGGGTGTGCATGCCTGTGTTCGCTGCCTTTGGGCTATAGGGTGCCAAGGCCAGGGTCCTTGAAGCAGATGGCACAGCTAGGTCAGCACCATGGGATTCGGGGCACACAGATGGGCTGTCCTCCTGCGGCCCACCATCCTGACCCTTCAGTCTTCCCTGTGCTGGACTGGCTGGAGAGATAAATTAGGGGATAGAGTGGCAGTGGATGGACAGCGGTCCCCTGAGGAAGGGGCCAGCTGCGAGGGACCCCTCGCCTCAGCCCTCATCCATGTGGCTCTGTTTTTCCTGGTGGGGTGAAGACACAAGGCTGGGAGGTCACTGTTCACATGGCCTGGCCACATCAGTGGTTTTTTGTTTTTGGTTTTTGTTTTGAGACAGAGTAGTTCAGGTTTGCCTTGAACTCGAGGTGATCTTTCAGCCTCAGCTCCTAAGAGTTGGAATTACAGGCGCGCACTACCATGGCAGGAAGTATCAATAGTTGTCTGAACAAAGTTGCGTCTTCTTTTTTAAAAACGTGTTCTTTTCAAAGTTTATGAACACGGATTTCAGACATGCATGGGAACAACTGCAGCAGATCTCTCTCTCTTTCTCTCTCTCTCCCTCCCTCCCTCTCTCCCTCCCTCCCTCTCCTCATCTCTGTCTCTGTGATGTGCTTTGATGAAACTTTAGTTTCATTTTTTTCCTAATTATAAAGCAATGCATTGCTAAGGAGAATCATGAACAGTACTAAAAAGGAGGAATCTTACCCCAAAAGCAGTCACTGTTCATTTTCTGCCTGGCCTAGGTCCTGGGCATCATTTCCCTGAATTTCTATACGCATGTTGCACCTCCAGCTTCTGTCCTGGCGCAGTGTGTGCGGGTGGCTGCTCTCAGCTTCCCAACAAAAGCAAGGGCCCAGGCAAGTGAGGAGGTGGCACTGGAGGGCCAGGACCAGGGGCAGCCAGGCACGCGGGGCAGGCGTGCGTGCACACACACACTGCTCAAGCGGTCTGTCCCTACTTAGGTCTCAGATTTCAGACAGTCTTGCTGGTTCAGTGTCACAGTCAGACCAGCCCTAAAGCTGTCCTACTTAAGCGAAATTATAATTTATTATTATTGTTATTATTATTATTAGAAGTAGTAATACTGGTAGGAGTGCTGGGGATTGAATCCAGAGCCTTCACAGAGCTGTGTCTCCTCCCCTTTGTTGCTGTTATTATCATGGTTGAGAGAGGCCCTCTGTCTTGGTCAGGATAAGCTTGAATTTATGATTTTCTTGCCTCAGCCTCCAGAGTGCTGGGAGTACAGGTGTGTGTGCCACCGCCACTCTTAGCTGTAAGTTAATTTTAAATGATTTTCCCTCTTCCTATTTTTTTTTTTTTTTTCTTGTCTTTTTGCGACAGGGTCTCACAATGCAGTTCAGGCTGGTCTTGAATTCACTTTTGTAGCCCAGGCTGGTCTCGAACTCACATCGATCCTCCTGCCTCAGCCTCCGAAGTGCTGGGATTATAGGCATGAACCCTTACACCCAGTGCCCAGCCTTTTTCTTAATTTTTTTAAAAATCATTTATTTATTTGGTGCGGGTCTTCTGTGCAGCTTGGCTCTTCTTCTTCTCTCTCTTTTTTTTTTTTTCAGTACCAGGGATTGAACTCAGGACCCTGTGCTTGCCAGGCAAGCACTTACTCCACTGAGCTATCTCCCTGGCCCTTCCTGTGCAGCTTGGATGTGTAGTGAACCTCTTGTCTTAGCCTCCCTGGTGGTAGAATTATAGCCTTGCACTACCACGCCCAGTTTCGGTGGCCGGCACGATGCACCCAAGGTTCCAGGGCCAGCACCGCATGCAGTATCAGGGATCGAGCCAGGCAGGCACTTAGACCATGAAGCTACCTCCCCAGCTCGATTTTCCTTTCTCATAGCTGTCCTGGGGATGGAATCCAGGCCTTACACTAAGTTACAGCCCTGTCTCTATGTCTTCTTTAAAAAAAAAAAAATTAGAATCTTGTTAAGTTGCCCAGGCTGGGCTTCAAGTTGGGACTCTCTTGCCTCAGCCTCCGTAGATGCTGGGGTTACACATAAATGCCATCATGCCTAGCTTCAGAGTGAATTTTTCAAGTAAGTTTCAAGACGGCAGGTTTAGCAATGAATGAGCTACCATTGGTTTACATTTCCACAGCTTCTGTATATCCTGGGTATTTTAAGATTGTACGAAGTGTTTATCCTACACAGAGACAGATGTTCGGTTTTATTTTGTGTTTTTGAGACAGGGTCTTATGCATCTCAGGTTGGCCTTGAAAACACGTGGATTCTCCCGCCTCATCCTCCATAGGGCTGGGCATATGCCCAATTACTGGAGAGCACCCTACCCTGCCTACCAACTGAGCGTGTCCGCTGTCTGGACACCAGCATGTCCTGACTGCACTCCTGAGACTCTCTTGACCCTGGAGCCCCTCATCCCACTTTCTGGAGTTCTAGAATAAGCCCTGGCAGTGGTACCAAGAGCATTCCCTTCATCCACACCTGCTGCCCGCCCTTCCCTCCAACTTCCGTCCTCTCATGACCTGGCGCCATGGAAGGCCCTGGCGCAGGGCCTTTGCTGCTGTTGCCCCTGTCGGATGTCATTCATCATCTCCTGTCTTCACTCAGGTCAGTGCCCACTCGTTGGCCAAACATCTTATCTTGGGTGTCACTCTCCCTCCCTGAGGGTGAGCGACTGATGAGACCCGCCCCTTCAGTGCTTGTCCTGAGACCTGGAGAGCACGAGGACCTGCCCCGTGACTTGTCTGTGACTGTGAAGTGTCCGTGGCCTACGTGGTCTCCTGAGCACTGGGCATTAGCCTCAGTGGGGTGTCTAGAAAGCAATCTAAGAGCTGTTTGGGTGCCAACCCTCATCTTCCCTTCTCTTTACCCTCTTTGCAGGGGCACTAGTCCCCGGTGCCCTCCCCAGGGTCCTTGCAACTTTCTGGCTGACGTCAGTGTTTGCATAAGCCCCCTCAGTCCTTTCTGGGTGAGAAGGGAAGGGAGTAAAAAACAACACACTGGGCAAAACCAGGCGCGCTCCGTGGTCGCACCTAGGCCTGCCCTGTTTGCCTACTGGTGCTACCAGATGCTGCAGAAGGAAGGTAGATGACCAGTCTGGCCACATGGGGCCGCCCTATGCCCACGGGTGGCCTGCTCGACACCAGCTGGAAGGGCAGTGGCATGCTGGTCACTTCAGGATCTGGACCCATGAACGTCACCCACGCCACCCCATGTGCACCAGCATTGCCCCATTTTGCAAATGAGGATGTGGCTCAGAATTCTGCGATGTGTGGGCCGGCGAGATGGTTCAGTGGTCTAAAGCGCCTGTTTAGGAAAGCTCAGGCAACTGCAGGGACTGCGGTTCCATTCCCGGCACCACATGCTGCGCCAGCCCCACCACCAGGGCAGGCTGAGCCAGCCACAAAATGAATAAATAAAGAAACAAACAAACACAACAAGCAAACAAATAAATTAAAAAAAAAATTTAAAAAAAAAAAAAAAGAATTCTGCGATGTGCCCAGGGTACAAGGAATTGCTACCCGCATTTAGTTCATACTTTCGTGCATGGTTCCTCCTGAAAAAGATTGAGTGGTTAGGATATGTCCAGCAAGGACAGGGAGTCCCTCTTTTAGGCAAGGAGCAGAGCACCTCTCTGAACAAGACGGCGACCTTCTAACCTGCGGTGACCCTTCCTTGCTGGCCTGGCCCTAGGGTCTGGCTCTGGCGTTCATCCTGAGCCAGCTGGAATAGTTTATCTCAGGAAAGACATTGATACGCTGGGAATTGCATGCTGGTCATGAAGAACATGGATCTGAGGTCTTTGGCTTGGGACACATTTCCCCACCTGGGCCACCCTGCTTTGCAGGCATGCGGTTTCTTTGGTTTTGACTTTTTTTTTTTTTCTTCAGGTACTTAGTTTTTTTAGATTTTCCATATTACTTACATCACAAAGCAGAGACAACTAAGTAAGTTAGAAAAATGAAAAAGGAAGGCAGTAGAATATGGAAATATTGGGACAGATTGACCATCAGGATTGCATGGGTTGAGCGGGTAGCAAGAGCCACAGGGGAGGGGTCACTCCTCTTCGGCTGTCTGCTCTGTCCCCCTGAACCCTGCTCAGCGCTGTGTCTCCACTCAGCGCATCGCTGTCCCTGCTTTGTACCAGCCTGGCTCTGAAGTACCCATGTCCTGAACTTAGGAGAGGCATTTCTAGAGTGGGACGTGACATCTGCTGGGTCTTATTGGTTGAAGCTCCAGTGCTTCCTCACCCCCAGTGCTACTGGGTTTCTCCAAATTGCAGCTGAAACCGGATACAGTATTTGCACAAGCAGCCACAGAGATGTGGTAAATCCAGCTCTTCAGTCGTCACTTACAGGGGGCTAGGAGACCAGGCAGAGTGCCAGGCCCCTGGCCAACTCCTCCCATCTGATCTCTGCCCAGGAAGCAGGTGCCTCTGCCCCGGGTGTGGGGGATGGTGGGCTCTCAGTCACCCTTGATCTGGGCCCAGATGCCCTGAAACACCAAACTTTCCTGGGATTCCTGAAGCACTGGCTTTAGCCCAGGGTCAGTGGTCTTGGGAGTCCAAAGGCCGGTTTTAGGGCAAGAGGCAAGCAGTGTAGGGGTAGGGAACAGCCAGCTTGGAAGGAAGAGGCTGTGCGGGGGTTCCAGATCTTCCCCCTACCAGCCTCACAGATCCCTGGAACCTCTGAAATTGTTCCAGACCTTGCCCTGAGTTTGTTCTAAATATGTAAGGAAACGGGATGGGGGTCAGCTCATGGTTCACTTGTTCTCAGATCTGCAAAGACTCCAGGAGGACCCCAGCTGTGCAGCCCCACCAGCCACCACTTGTTCCCACACTGGCCGCCCTGGCCAGCCTCCAGGTGGCCCTTCCCCCTACCAGCCTCACAGACACCTGGTCAGAGCAGATGTTTAGGCAGGGCGCCAGGAAGGGCAGGGAACGTGCTCTCCCCATGGGGCTCTAACCCCACAAGCCTGGTGTCCTAGGTGAAAGCCCCCTCAGACACAGTTGTTGGGTCTCCAGTGCGATCACAGGATATTGCCTCAGAAAGGGAGGCCAAGTGAGGCCCTGGCCATGCAGGAACGGAGAACCCTACAGCTGTGAGCCCCAGGGCTGCATTCTTAGTCGTCATGGCCCAAGGCAGGGCTTGGCAGGAATGGGGAGGAGCAGCCCTCAGCACACACCCTGTCAGGAGGGCTCCTGAGGTATGCTGCTCTGGCTTAGTATCTTATAGGGGGATGAATATAAACAGATGCTGCCTTGGGGCTGTGAAGTCCTGGTTCCTCTCTGGCATGGCCAAGTGGCTTCTTCCAGGCCACTGGAGGGGTAGGTGCCCTTGCTTTATGTGCCAGGTGGACTCCAGCCTCTGAATCAGGGGCCTGAAGGCCAGAATACAGCCCCATGTGGACTGCTCTACACTCAGCAGTGATGGCCAAACTCTTAGAGCTGTCAGTGATGCAGCAGCCTGCTGGGGCAGACGTGCTCATGTTTTGCTGCTAACCTTGGTCAGCTTCCAGGACACGCTCCAGCCGCAGAGGCACTCCCAGGAGTTGGCTGGGGATGGCACGCCAGGGCCTGTATTTGGGGCATAGCCACCTTGCATCTGGGTTCGGAGACCTGAGATTCACTTGTGTGACTCTGTCGTTGGCACGGCACGTGCTCCCAATTAGAGGGGGTTGCTACAGGCCCAGTCCACATGGCCCAGAAGGCAGGAGCTGGACCAATGAGAAGCACATCTTCGTATATCAAGAGCTGTGACCCACTAGCACACCTGGCCATGCCCCCGCCTCAAACATACTCGCGGCCACTGCCACTGAGCAGCACACATGCATCTCACGTATGTGCATAATACAGCATTACATGTGCACACAGTGCACATACACAATCATATCTGCAACCGTATAGTGTCACATACAGTAGCACATGGATAGCCACAGTGTGACACATAGGCACACAGTGCCACATGTAAATGAAAACACACATGCACACAACAGCCTCTGCTTCCTTCTACACCTGCTTGTGCCAGGGGATAGTCTTTCTGCCTCTGTAAGGAACCAAGCACCTTGCATACAGATGAATTTGTGTGACACACAAACACACACACACACGTTTGGGCATGCATGTGCACAGGTGTGGGCATGCTGGGAGCACCTGAAGCAGAACCGAGGGCCCGTTGCTGTCACCACCCTAGGGAGCGGGAGGAGGGCTAGATCATCCATAGCTCCCAGGCTTAGCCTGGGGAGGGCAGCTGGGGCCAGATGGGAATCTGCCTGGGCCTGTGAAGTGACTTCCGTGGCCAGGCCCTTCCCAGGTATTTCCTGCCTCGTAGTAGATGTGACTGAGTAAGAGCCCCCCAGCTTGGAGGAATCTCGGCAGGGTTTTAGGCAGATTGCCCTGTCCCTGACACTAGGAACCTGCCAGTGCCAGGTGCATGGAGCTGTCCCTCTGACTGACCCACCTTGGCTGGGACCCTGGAAGGCTCCAAACAAGGAACCAGGCCACCTCAGCCAGCAGCCCGGAGGTGACAGAGCCAGTCAGCAGGAAGCCACCTTCCTGACTCCTCCTCTGCGGTGACTCATAGTGTGGATGGCAGGAGCTGCACAACGCGCCTTCTGACTCAGGGAGGAAGTGGGCTCACAGCCTCTGGAGCAAGCTCTGAAATCTTGATGTAAGGCTGTGGCTTCTGACGCTACTTCCTGAGACTCTGTAGGGGCTTAGCCCAGGAGCACAGAGCAAAGTGGACCCCACAGGGGAGGGCAGCTGTGGTGGGGCAGGTGTGTGTTGGGGGGTTTCAGTCCATCCTACCAGGCTCTGCCCCAGTGGCATATGTGGATGTGCAAAGCAACGTGGCTGAGCGTGGAAGCCAGCAGGCCACAGCCCTAGAGCCCACCCCAGCGCTGGAAGCTTCTTAGCCACATCAACGCTCCTGAGCTGGGAGGGCCCATCCAGCACACAAGGCAGCAGCAGCCATATTCCAGGCCCAGTGTACCTAAATGTTGCCCCCAAACTTCCAGGGCTAAGCTGGTGACTGTGAGGTAGGGTAGGACACTCAGCTGGTCCTACTGTGCCCTCACATCCTTTCAGCAGAATAGCTCAGCATGCACAAGCAGGTATGACTCGCGTCAGGCTCAGGTCAGGGGCATTTTCTTCAGATTCTGGAGTGGCTGTCATTCCAGAGCCACATAGCCGACCACAATGGTCCTGCCCACCCTGAGTATTGTGGTCCCAAGCTGCAGAGACTGCACACACTGAGGCCTCATGCGCTCACGAATGCAGCTGACGAGACCACCCAGGGCGGGAGGGACATTCAATCTCTATTCAAACCGATTTCCATGGTAGAATGACTGTGCAGTAACTGTCCACAGGAACCTCTGGGACAAGTACCTCCAGAGCACCCCAACCCCACCATGCACCCTCTGAGCTTCTGGACAGGATAGCACAGGACTGTGTAGAAAAAGGCCTGGCTGGTGGAGGTTCAGACAGGTTCAAGATTGGGGTCTAGCTGACTCCAGGTGGGCACTCCCTGGGCACCCCTGGCACTCCTCAGGCCCAGGTCTCATCAGCTCCTCAATCCGCTGGTCCTTCAGCTGTACCAGGTTCTCCAGCCTCACCACCTTCATCTGCAAAATCTTTAAAAAAAAAAGCATACAGGCTTGAAGAACTACTGCTCAGCAGACCAAGCTAGAAGTGCCTCTAGGCAGTCACTCTCCCTGCATCCATAGCCAGCATACGTGCCCATGTCCTGGCCACCTTCCTGGGGTCCCTCACTAGGTGCCAGATGAGAAAGGCCAGGTGGCTGAGGATGTGTAGTGCATGCCCACTTCCCCGTGTGACCAGCCCACATATTCCAGCTTGCAGCCCACCATCATGTAATCCCCCAGGAATCCTCCTGGTGTCTCTGACCCCATTGTGTAGCTCATTAACAGTTAGGCAAATTGCACTCAATTGTTTCAATCCTTAAATGGCTGGCTGAGCTTTTCCTCTCTGGATCTTATGAAACGAAATCGTTATGATTCACAGAGCATGTGGTCCGGACGCAGACCTGAAGAGCCAAGCAACTTCATTTCTTCTTGGAGCTTCCTCTTTGCTGCTCTTTGGCAAATCCCAAGCCACACAATGATATCACTTTCCTGTATTCCCGAGCTGACAACTCATCAAGATTTGGATGCCCATTCAGCACTTCCTGCAGACCCTTTGACCCTGAGGTCCACCCAGCATGCATTGCCCGCTAACTCACACTGTCAAGGAGGGGAGAGGCAAGAGTTGGTGAAGGGCTTCCTGCCTGCAAGAGCCTCAGGGCCCCTGGGGATAGAGCAGAAAAGAAGTGTGCATCATGGAAAATGAGGGGTGCTTCACAAACCCAGATGTGTCCCACAGAAGCGGGTGTGCCCCTGTGCCTCGAAAGAGTGCTCCTGAGAGCCCCGGTGGTGCTTCCCAAGATCCAGGACTATGGCTAAGCAACTTCCCCACAATGCCTGTGGAGATGGGGAACGGGCAGCCAGGAAGCGCTCAAGGTGCCCCCTCCACCCTACTCACCTCCCAGGTGCCTGCCCAGTAAGAAAGCACCTTCTCTCCTGGCCCTAGGCCCAGGCCACACTGCCAGCACTCCTAGCTGTGTCTGGGAGCTGTCCGTAAAGCCTATCTGTAGCTCTGACATGTAGACCTAAGAATTACAAGCCACCAAGACACTGAACGTGCTGTGGAGGACAACACAGCTTTTTATTTTCTAAATAATTAAACTATATGAAAATAAACAGACTATATATTTATTCCAGCCCACACTTCCTCTTCCTCCCCATCCTCAAAGGCACTGTGGGGAGGTTGCTCAGCCAGTCCTGGGTCTTGGGGAGCACTGTGTAGCCTGGGGCTCTTCAGGAGCACTGATATGGGGCACCGTTGGTTGGGTCTAGTACCCAACACCAAACCCCAAGTTGGAGCGAGCGCCACAGGAATTCGGCTGACAGTGGGACTGTAGCTGTGAGGGCTGGAGCCAGCAGAAACAGTGTTTTGCTGTGTCCCCAGTTCTGCAGATCACAGCGTGTCCAAGCAGAAGGGATACCATGCGGGCCATACCTGGACTGTCTGCTGCAGAATGACTAGAGCCTGCTCCTTGTCCTCCAGCAGCTGCTGGACGCTGGCTAAGCGCTCCCGGGCCTCGTTAGGTGGGTCTCCACTGAAAGAGAGACACCAGCCTTTAGTGTATCAGGTGGGGAGCAGGGACTATGGGTGAAGGAGGAGCTGAGAGATGGCCCACCGTCCACAAGCAGAACAGTTCGCCTTCTCCAGAGCTCTCTGGTTCTGAAGAGTCTTCACAGCGGAGGGATCTGGTGAACCTGGCTTGACAAATGGACACCATCAGCTCAGGGTCTCTGCTTCTAAGAGGCACAGTGGGTTGGGCTGGGGGTTGGCCTGCCTAGGTCAAGTGGACTCAAGTGTCCCCCTATATCTGTTTAGTCTCAGCCAGATTCCAGCGCCCGGTAGCACAGCCCTAGATGCTCTGAGGAGTGTCTTCATTTGGAGACACAGGGGCCCAGTGGGACACTGCCATCTAGGGAGGCCACCTACCTTCCACAGAGGCTGGTTGGCTACTGGGTCTTACGTGCCCTTGAGCACACTGGCTGTCCTTTGCAAGTGCGTGAGACCACAGGCCTCCCATGTGCAGTCATGTGGTGATGTGGAGATTCCCCTCACAGATGGAGCAAAAGGGTTCTGACAGGTGCAACTGGTCTACATCAGGGGTTTGGATCTTACCAGTATGCGTGTAGGCGGGCAGCTCCATCCACACTTGGTCAGCATTTACACTGGCGAGTCCTGGATCCTGCAGGTTTGAAAGGTTGGCAAGCAAGGCTAAGGGGAGCAAACACGCCTTGCTGTAGCTCCTAGAGATTACTGGGCGTGGGGAGAGTGGTCAGCAAGCACACTGGAGGAGGTGGGGCAGGGCTGGCTTAGCACAGCGGGGCCTTCCGGCTAAGAAGGAGCAAATTCAAGGAGAGTTTTCATTGCCTGAGGCAGGCAGGTCAGAATGGGAAGGCCTGGCCAGCAGTCCAGTTAGGGACTCAAGGGTGGACATGGATGGAGTCCAGACTATAGGGCTGTGGGGATCAGGGCCTTTACTATTACTGATTTCTTATTTTCTCATAGGTAGGTAGGTGATGTGACTGTATGCAGACGGGCACTGATGCAGCAGGGTCTCACGCTGTCCTCCTTTCCGCCGACACGCACCGTTGTGCTGGGTGAGCCTGTGTGAACAGCGCCAGCCTCCAGCTTCTCTCTCAGTGCACAAAGGATGGGCTCAACGGCCCCAGGCACGCTGGCCACCACCTTGTGGATGTCTGCCTCTGAGACACAGAAGTGCAGCTTGTGGAAGACTTTCCTGCAAAGGACGCAGGGGCACACCCTCAGAGCAGTGCCCCCCAGAGGCCCTGGGCCACAGGACAGGGCCTGATTTCCTCAGACTACAACCTTTTCTTGCCCTGTACCCACGAGGCCATTCATTTCAGTGTCCCATCAGAGGATCACAGGAAGAGCAGTGCCCCCCGCCATCAGGCCAAGTGTCCCAGGGGCTCTGCGGTGGCCCCCAGGGCAGCTTCCCTCTGCTTTCTGAGAAGCCCTGCTGGTTCCTGTCAGCAGTACCTAGAATCAGACCTTTTCTAAGTTCCTTCAAGGAACTACCACTGCCCAACTGTGGTGACCTGCTCAACCCTCCCTCCACACCCCCTCTCCAGGCACGCTCAAATTCGAGCTCAAATTCGAGCTCAATCAGCTTTGCCCAGGCCTGTCCCTCAGGGCTTCTAACCCCACCTCGGTGGGAGGGCCTGTTCTCGGCATGGCCCCCAGGATTCCTGGTCTGCACTGAGGGCTCTGGGGCTCTGCCCAGAGCTGTGTCACCCTCCTGACTCCCAGGGCCCTCTCGGCTTCCCTTTTCTCACAGGCCTGTGCTACTCGGCCGGCTGCTCTTCACATCACTTCTCAGATCTGACACTGTCGGTATTTTGTTTTTTGCTTTCTAACCACAGAGGCTCTCCAGGATGGCAGGAACTATGTGCTGTGAGTCTCCTGTGCGGGCAGAAAGCCCGGCTCCCTCTTCAGTGCTGCTTGGAGCGGGGCGACACTGAGAGGCTGTCCCGGCAGGAGCCCCAGCCTTGCCTGTTGAGAAGGCTCCAGTTACTGAGCTTCTGGTCCGTGTTGCTGGCAGGGATGTAGCTGTGCAGGTCCACGAGGCGTGGGTGAAAGTGCTTCACGATCTCTGCCACCAGCACTGTGGGAGGGGAGGGTGAGCCTGACCTGTCCACCTAGGTCCCTCCGCTGCCCAGTGTGGCCCTTGGCGTCCTACGGGGCACGCGCGGGAAACACAACCTGGTCCCTGGGACGCAATCAGTCCTCCTCGGGAGGAGTCAAGTTCTACAAGCCGCGGCAGCCACAGCAGTCTTTACTTTCCCCAGGGAGCAAAGGGGGCCGGACCTAAAAGGACCCCCTTATTCCCCAGCCCTTGCTGCCCAGTGCCCCGCAGCCTCCCGTCCTGCGCGCCCTCCTCGTGAGCTGGCCCCGCTCGCACCGCCATCGCTGAAATCCCGAGCCAGGTGCCGCTTAGGGCGGCTGAGTGGGAGCCTGTCCAGCCAGGCGCAGAGGCCTTGCAGCAGCGACGGAGAGCAGGACGCCGGGCTCAGCCTGGAGGCACCCGGCATGGCCAGAGCCAGAAGCGAGGAGCGGAGCGTTGCTGGGAGACCAAAGCCGGAAGGGGCGGGGCGCGGGGCGGGGCGGCGTGAAGGGAGCTGGGACCCTAGAGGCGGACAACGATGGCAAGGCACTCTGGAGTGCTACTAAAATCTACAGGGAAAGGAAGGTAAAGTCGGTCGATATAGTAAAAATGTCCTGCCCTTTAAAACGTGGTCTGTAGTTTATTGATAAAATACAAGAGTTATAATTAATGCATTTCATCCCCTGAGATTTCTGGCCAGTAGCCGTCTGCTCTGACCCCATGACAGCAGTTCCAGAAAAGCAGATATTCCGTCTTAAATCATGGGCTTGCTTGGTGGAGTCAGTGCCGATGCAGTTCACTTATTGACACCCCCTTTACGGGAAACCACCAGAGCTGTCCTGTCCTTGGAGGAGTCGTGGGGAGGTCAAGCCCGAGAGCAGGTGCAGTGGTGGCTGGGAAGACAGTTCTGGGCCGCCTGAGCACGGGGGTGGCGTCGGGCTGGGCTGTGTAGCTGTCGGGGACAGCAGCACCCCTCTCCCTCCAACACACTGCAGGTGACCTCAGATCCCAACCTAGTCACCGCAGACATGGCAGGCTGAACATGGCCGACACAGGTGAGCAGGGATTGGTCCTGAGCGGTGGGCCTGGCCCAGCTGGACAGCACGAGCCTCTGTCTGATGCAGTCCTGAGGTCAGAGGAGCAGCTAAGGGGCCAGGCTGAGTCCTGAGTTGAGGCTCTGGTGATGACCCTGAGAGGCTGGAGAGCGTGGCCACAGGACCATTCTGAGGCTACTTCACACTTCCCGGAGCTCATAGATGCCCGCTGTGGTGCCCTGCCCAGTCAGCTCCTCTGGACTGGGGATTCAGGGCAACCTCTGGGCCTTCAAGTTCCTTGGAGGAGAAAAAGTCAACTGACGGTAAACATCATCTCCTACAAAGGGTATGACTGATGCTTCTTAAAATTTAGATTCTTGGTGTAGCCAATAGTAAGATGGCCCTATCCACATAATGATTATAGCTGTGATTAACAGCTAATCGTATATAGATGTTATTGTTTATTCTACGAGGCAGAAAAGTTAAAATTGACAGTTAGTGGAAGTAACAATCACTGAGAAGTCCTCTGACAGACTATAAAGCAGAGATTATAGTAAACCTATGGCTGATGTTTTCCTTTTTGCTGTCTTCAGATAACCACCAAGGTTCACTAGCCAATAATCTCCAGGAGTCCTCGCACACACACTCCAGGGCAGTGCTTCAGGTGCAGTGGGGTAGCCCCCGCCCAGGCAGAGCCCCCTGGGGGGTGGAGAGGGGCTCACCTGAGGCGTTGCACTGTGATTCCTCACGCCCAGGGCTTCACTGGTGGCATCGGAGGTGCAAAGGCTGGCTTGGGGGCCTGGGAGGGAGCACACATGGATGAAGGGGAGCATTACCAGGGTGGATCCCCGTGCTCCCCAGGAAAGCCCTCCAGGGCTGCCCTCTCCCAAAGGATAAAACCCGGTATGGTGGCGCATGATTTTGAACCCAGCACTCTGGAGGCTGAAGCAAGAGGACCACCATGAATGAGAGGGCCACCTGGGCTCCAAAGTGAGTTTAAGACCACGCTGGACTATACAGTGAGACCCAGTCTCAAACACACAAAAAAGAATGGACTTGGGTGAGCTGCTCCTCCTCGGCTGCCTGCTCTACCCCACCGCACAGCCTCATCTGTACCCACTCCAACTGCCACCTTGAGCACAGTGCGGTGGTTCGTGCCTATAATCCCAGCAAGGGGAGGCTGAGGCAGGAGGAGCATTTTGAGTCTAAGCCCAGCCTGAACTACATAACAAGACTATTTCAAAAACAAAACAAAACACTATCCTGAAATGCTTTTCCTGTTTTTTTTGTTTTGTTTTTGTAATAGGGATTGAATCTATCACCACACTGAGCTACATCCTCACCCCTCTTTTTTAATTTTTTTGTCTTTTTGAGACAGGGTCTCACTATGCAATTCAGGCTGGCCTTGAGCTCACTTTTGTAGCCCAGGCTGGTCTCGAACTTGCACTGATCCTCCTGCCTCAGTCTCCCAAGTGCTGGGATTGCAGGTGTGCACCACCACGCCCGGCCCCTTTTTTAATTTTTGAGATGGGTTCTCACTAAGTCAGTAAGTTGCCTAGGCTGGGTTTGAACTTAGATCCTCCTGCCACGGGCTCCCAGAGTGTTGGGATTACAGGTGAAAGGTCTTTGAATTACACAGCATGTGGGTCTTTATTAGAAGCTCAAAAGCAAGAATGAACTATAACTAAGTATGCATTATTTGACGTTATCCCTCCCAGGGTGAGCTCCTGGGCCACACGTACTGCAGGCAGCAGTCCCTGGGTGACTGAGTACTAGTGGGTGTCAGCAAATCGGGGAGGGGCAGCAGAGCCCTTCCCTCCCCCAGCCCGGTCAGTGTGGCCACAGGCTCTGCCTGGCCTTGCTTCTGGCCTGGCTTATCTGAGTTTTTGGCTAGAAATCACTCTCTGCCCTGCCTCCATTCTGCCTGTCAAGACCTCTGGCAGGGCTATGTTTGCAACTCAGAAGTAGGTTTTTAATTAGTAAAAAATAAAACATTAAGAAAGGAAGGAGAAAAATAGAAAATCACTATTAACCATACAACACAGTAATCATTGTCGGAGACCAAAATCATCAACAGATGTTAAAGCAAGCAAATCACATTTTTAAAGAGAGCGAGGACCTCGGGAGTCTTTCTGTACTTCCCCACGTGTTCACTAACCACAGAAACACCACAAGCAGGCCAGGTGCAACACCCCTGTGACGAGACATGAGGTACCACCGCCTACCTGAGGGCTGCCCCCTTGGAGGGACACTTGCCACACTATTCCTGCCCGAAGCACACCGCTTCCATCCACTCACAATAAGAAGCAAACCCCAACTTAAGGGACACTGGACAGAGCTGTGAGCCAGCACTTCCAAAGTGCAAGCTGACCGAGAGCCCTTCAGGAAGGAGGCAGGCCTGACCTGCTGCAGACTCATTACGGGCTACAGCGGCTAAGGCGGTGCATGTGTAATACAGGAGAAAGGTGAAGGGGCTGCAGGGACTCTGCTGCTTTGGCTTTTCCCTAAATCCAAAATTCGTTCAAAGTTAAAATTAACATCAACAAGCGCCTCTTTGCCTAAGGCAGGGTAAGAGAGAGATGTTCATTCCCCAGTATCACAAAAGCCATCTTTGGAGAAATTTCCTCAAGCTCTACCTTTGTGGCCTTTGGGTCCCCTAAATGACCACCACAAAGGAGGATAAAGGTCAGCCTAGGAGCACGTCCAGCAACACAGCTCACCTGTACAGGCTGGGGCTTGGCGCTTATGCTAGACTCTGCGAGAGAGAGCCAAGGCCCATGCTGTGCCTGGAGTTGGCCTAACCAGGGTGCATTGTGTAGATCCCTCTCCACCAGTCCAGCCATGGTCCTAGGGTGACTGTTCAGGGCACCACCCTTTTCTATGGCTTCCTAGGCAAAGGTCCCATTGGGATACAGGGGCCTGGGACAGGGAGCCTAGAGGGTGGGGAGTTCATGCTGAGAGCAGAACCCCAACATTGCAAAGGAAGAGAGGCCTGGGAGTGACCTGGCTTACAAGGCTCCAGTGGGTCACATTGTGAGAGACCTTTCAGACCCCTAGAGCCCCTTCCCCAAGAGAAGCAACGTCACCACAAGGCTTGCAGGGTGGTGGCGGCTGCTCCCGGGCCAGCAAGGAGGACACTCTCAGGGCTGAGTTTCCTTACCTGCTTGGGCTTCAGCTTTGGGAGAGGCTTGTTGGGTGGAGCAGGTCTGAGCTGATGGGGAGAGAGAAAGAGTCAGAACCCTATAGACCAGCCTTGCCTATCCCAAGGCTCAAGAACACACTGGGCCTTCGCCGTCCCACAGCCTTGCTGAATCCCAGGTTCAGTGCAATGTCCCAGAAAGGCCAGGCTCACCCGCCTGCTCTACGGCGTGACAGCTTCCTGGGGCTCTGGCTCACAGGATCCAGCCTGCAGGGCCCTGACTCCAGAATAGCACAAGGCTGCTCACCTGGTCTGATGCCTGCTGGGTGTAGAAAGGAACTGGGGCCGGTGGACTGGACATGGCGACTGGAGGCTTCAGGGGTAAAGCAAAGGCTCTCATGACGCTGGGCCAAGGCTCCTGTTCCCCTACTCCCACCCTGGTGCAGGGACTACGGTTTGTGCGTCACCCACACCAGGGGGGAGGGGAAATGAAACCCTCTGACTGGGGTGTGCCCATGCCCAAGCCCAGACACATGGCCATTGCTTTCTCTCAGCTGTGTGGGCACATGTCCCAGAGCTAGGAGGAGAGCAAGGGTATCTTCCCCTCAGAGCTCCAAGTCAAGCTTGTACTCCAAATGTAGGTTCCCAGGGGGCAGCTCTTCACTCAGTTCCCACATGAAGCTCCCACAGCAGCTATACTAGGACCCAGGCCAGGGCAGAGCACATACATAGGCTAATTTACGATAAAGGGTTTGGGCCATATCCTGGGGCAGGAGGATGGGGGCCCGAAGGGCCCTGTCACTGCAGCTCCATGAACCTGTCAGGGGACTTTGCTTACAGGTGGGGGTGGCCTCTTTGGGATCCATGTTGGTTGGGTGGGTTGCGTGGTACAGATCAGCCCCGGAGGACTTGGAATCTTGCTTTTGGTTGGCAAACTGCTGCCTTCCCCATGGAACAGTGGGTTGGAGAGTCCTGTGGTGGGCTTGGGTGTTGGGCTCCTACAGAGAAGAGGTGACGGTATCGTTAGAGCTCGGGCTATGGACTCCAGTAGAACCATGACACTTCTGAGCCTCCAGCCGTGGCCCACTACCTTGTGGGAAGCTTAAGTTGCTTAGTTTCTCTGCCTAGGTCAGCTGTAGGAAGCAGTAAGTTTTCTTCCTCAAACAGTGACACAGGCCATGTCCCAACAGCACAGGAAGATGTGCATCTCACATACAGATGTGTCACAACCAATACATCCTCACCTTTTTTGGACAGGACGCCACGCCTTTCGGTAGATAATGACTCCTGCCAGGATAATGATTATCACAGCTGCCAGGAGCACCAGGACCACCAACGCGCTAACTGGGAATCTCCCAGATGCTGTGGGACACATAGCTGTATGTCAGCTGGGTGCTGAGTTAGGGGTGGGGGAGAGGATGGCCCTGCAGAGATGAAGCCTTCTTCCCTCCCCTGCACCATGCCCTTTGCCCCTGGGGGATCCTGCCCAGGTCCCACACATGGCCAAAAGCACACAGGCGGGGCCGACGAGATGGTTCAGTGGTCTAAAGCGCCTGCTTAGGAGGGCTCAGGCGACTGCGGGGACTGCGGTTCGATCCCTGGCACCACATGCTGCGCCAGCGCCACCACCAGGGCAGGCTGAGCCAGCGGCAAAATGAATAAATAAAGAAACAAACAAACACAACAAGCAAACAAATAAATAGATAAATAAAATTAAAAAAAAACAAAAACAAAAACACAAAAAAACAAAAGCACACAGGCCCCCCAGAGGAGGACCCAGTACACTACACCAGTGCTCCCTGCTCTCCAGAATTAAGTTGAAACCCACGATGGTGAGGGGCCTCTGGCTCACAGGGCCATGGGTGTGGCCAAGCCAGGACTTCAAGGCTGTAGTGCTGCGAACAGCCACATAGTCAGGGGCCACTGAGGAGGAAGACACTGTGGGAGCTGGTAACCCTGGGTTCCTGGGCCATAAAGGGACCAGAGGACCTGGGCTGAAGGCTGCCAGTCTCGCTTTGGGCTGGGCAGTATCCTCAACCATCTCTGGGAGGTAGGGACACTGGCTGTCTCCTGGCTGTCCTTGGGTCAGGTGCCCAGGGTGGCAAACTCTCCCTTGACTATCAGCTCTTGTGGATGCCAGGCACAGGCTCTGAACTTGGACCTGGATACATCCTGGCCCTGTACACTTGGGCACTGTAGGCCTTAGAAAGCCCAGGTTAGCCTGGTGCTACCTACCTCTGTACACATCTGTCAGCAGCTCTGCACAGTAAGGAGGGGCCCAGCCCGCGTGGCAGTGGCACTCACTCTTGTGGTTGCATACCTGCAAGGATGGCCAGACCTTAGGGACAGGCACCCGGGTGTAGTGGGTCACACTTGCAGCACAAGGTCCTCAGCCAGTTCATGACCATACTGCCCGGTACTCACAGGCCTAATTTCCAGAGGACATCTGCCTGAGCCTCTGGCCCGAGGGGGCCCTGTGGAGACCCCAACTGACTTGACATGCAGGGCTAGTGTAAGCTCTGCTTCTACATCCAAGCCTATCCCTGCCAGTGGCTTCCATCTGACACAGAAGCAGTGGCCTTGGTGCTGGGGACACAACAGGCACACAGTTGCTCGAGGACATACTTACTCCGTGATTATGGCATTTGGCAGAGCAGTTCTTGGATCTGTAGACCTGGAAGTCCTGGCAGTGCCCCTTCCAACAAACCTGGAGGGCAGAGGGGGTCTCTCAGACAGCTGGTCTGGGCCACTATTCCTACCCGCCACTTTCAACACTCAGTGGGCAAGCTCAGGGTAAGGCAGCATGCAGGATAACCATGCCCTTGACCACCTGCTAAAAGGCTTTGGTCATGAGGGCAGAGCTAGGCTGGCTGCCCCAGGCCCTCTGGGTGTCCCGAGGAGTGCCTCAGTACAGTGGCATCTAAATTATTAGCTGGGACTTGATGTTTTCACTCCCTCTGCCCATGTTTGCAATTTTAACCAAAAGTGTGCAGAGGGCTTCACGGCCACCCCTCTGCCAGGACACCGGGCTAGGGCACTGCTGGGCTCCTAAGCCCTGGCTTCCCGGCTTAGCTCACCTTCTCCTCATCACACTTGGCGCCCTCGGGCACTGGCTCATAGGCAACACCATTGCTGTCCATGCCGAGAGCTTGGCAAATGCCCCGGTAGGAGTTCAAGGTGCAGGAGAAACGCTCCATAGGCTTCTGTCCTCCTTCACAGTACAGGGTGCCACATCTATTTGACCGGTAGACAGAAGGCAGGCTGTGGTCCCAGCTGCACTGGGTACACGTTCAGGGGCCTGGGCATTGCAGGAGATGGGGCCAGGACCCTCCTCTTGCCCCGGCAAGGAGAACATGCTCAAGGTGGGGCTCTGGAGGGCAGCGTGGACCACCAAAGCCACAGGCTTTGTACTAGCCCTGCCACTGGGGACAATCCATGTCCTGGATACTGGGCAGTCTAGTCTTGGACATTCACCTGTTCATGTCATGGGAGGTTGTGACCTTGCAACCTGGCAAAATGCTGGATGTGAAGCAGGCATCGGAGGAAGGCCACGCACCTGTGGGGCCAGAGAATATTAGCTAGGCTGAGGCCCATGGCCACCAACTAGGCCTATGTCCCATGTTCATGCTTGCCTCACCTGACCCCCACAATTTCTTGCACTGACGGGTCATGCTGGGGCATTCTCCGTTGAAGCAGTAGCCCCCTTGGCAGGGTGTCCCATTCTCCTGGAAGGCATTCTCAGGGCATACCGGCTGCTGGCCATCACAGAACTCCTCCAAGTCACACCCATCCTGTGCCTTACGGCATAGCTCACCAGCTGGTTTCACCTGGTCCCACAGAGAAAGTCAGTGTGGGATAGGCTCAGGCCTGCTCTCCGGCCTCCTCTGCCCTTCTTGTTGTGTAGGACTCTGCAGGGAAGGTCTGACTTACCCGACACTCATGGCAGCATTCTCCATGTGCACAGTCAGCCCCTTCAGCCAGCTGGCAGGTGGTGGCATTACAGCAGCGGTTCTGACAGTCCTGTAGGACAGCAACCTGAGCAGCTGCCTCTGGGGCCACTGCCAGCTCCAGGGTGGACCAGCCCCCACGAACCACCCGGGGGCTGGGCAGCCCCTATGTCCCTTCCCTTATGGGTCATGACAGAGATGTCAGAGGAGACTAGGGGTGACTCATAATGCCCAAGGTCCGTTGTGCTGTGGTGCACGGTGTGCTTAACCTGGGCAGTCACTCTACCCTGCAGAGGCAGAGGCTGCAGCCCCCACACAGATGCAGTAGAGAGGGGTAGGGTGGGACACACCTGGGGGGCACCACAGTCACACTGCTCTCCATGTTCTACAAATAGGTTCCCACACACGGGGCCACCCACGAGCCGGTCTAGGTCCGGGGCATTGGCCAAGCAGTCCACCATGGGATTCGCCACGAATGTCTCCAGATCGGCCTGGCTGCACTTGCTGAACATCCGAGGGAACTTGGAGCTGAAGCAGGAGTCCTGTGGTTAGGGATGGTGCGTGGCATGACCCCTTCCTGCCTGCCATGCCCCATGAGGTCTTACCCAATGCTGCCTGCCATGATGCAGCCACCACTTTCGTGTGGCACAGGGCAGTAGCAGCCCGCAATGGTTTCATCGTGTCTCATGCCCAGGTTGTGGCCTAGTTCATGGGCCATGGTGGACGCCAAGCCAATGGGGTTCTCGCTGTGGTCCTGTGGGAGGGCTGTGCTCGTTGGGAACGCCCCTCCACCTGTCTGTCCATGCCTACTGCCCTTGCCTCAGCACCCAGAGGAGGCAGCAGACCAGCTATGCTTCAGGGAGCGTGGCTGAAGCCCCGCATTTGTCCAGCTCAGGCTCCAAGCCCACCTGCCCACCTCTAGCTAGGGCAAATCCAGGCAGGGCTTTCCTTCACCTGGTTCACAGCCCCTGAATGCCAGGAGCACAGGGCAGACACTTTAGCCAGTCCCACGGTGGTCCCAGCGAAGTCGATGCTCCTAGGAACAAGCATGGTGGACACGTGGACACGTGGCCGCGATTCCTCAGTCCCTCCTCATTCCCACAATTCTTTGTCTGGGTACCCTGCCTGCCGGCCAGGCTGGACAGAGACTATGTGACCAACTGTGGCTCAGCTGCTCACTGTAGTGGGTATGGTAGGTGCCCCCTCTCACGTGATCAGCTGCACATTGTCGTGGTCGAGCCGTCCCGTTAGGGCCTGTGCCCTCCATGAGAGGAAGCTTTCCAGTGTGTCATCGGCTTTGGGGCTTACGTGGATCTTGTCCTGCGTCCAGATCTCTAGGCCCACCAAAACCACACGGAAGTTGAATTCCTGATAAAGCTACAGAGAAAAAGTTCGCTGGGTCAGCGCGGGACATAGCTTGGCTGGAGTAGAGAGGGTGGGCAGCAGCCCCATTCCATCTGCTGCTAGGTGCTGTGGGCATGGGTGCTGGCCAAGTCCTGAGCTCAGCCCAGAGCTCTGAAGCAGCCTCTCTCCTACGCACTCCCAGCCTACATAACCATGCCTCTTGGCAGCCGGGGTACTGCCTGCCTGCCTCCAAATGGGCCCCTGCTGCTGAGGGGTCCTGGAAGCTTTGCAAGGAGGAGCATGGAAGCTCTTGAGGGGACCCCTCTGGTGAATGCAGTCCTACCTTGTCCACATGGTTCACCACTTCCAGCACCCGCCTGCGCACAGCCTCTCTGCTTCTCCCCAGGTACTGGAACTGGGGACATAATACCCTTGGGCTTGTACCTGGTACTGCAGGTCTGGCCCACCTGGCCCATTCCACCCCCGTGCCCTCCACTCACCTCGCTGCTGTCAGCGACCACGTATAGCTCCACATAGTGGGTCTTTCTGGATAGTGGCGAACCCTGTGGAAGAGGCCAGGCAACCCTCTCAGCCATGACCTGTCCTAAGCCCAGGCACCCCACATGGAGAGGAGCTGTCCAGGCAGCTTAGGCAAGCACAGGGCCATCTTTGCAGCTGCAGCACTAAGTTAGGCCCACCTAACTTAGGGCACAGTATGGGGACAGCTCTGGAGCTGCAGATAGCAATCCCCAGGCCGAGGCAAGTGGACCACGGTGGGACTGGCCACATAAAGGCATGAAGCTGCTCACCGGCTGCTGATTCTTATAAGCCGCCAATATGCGAGGCCCAAGGATATTGTCCACATCAGCATCGCTGACCCCACAGGTCCCAGTCTTCTGTCGCAAGTGGTTGGCCTGGTACACGGCGTGTTGTCCCTCTTCACCAGTCCCATCCAGAGGCTCGATCAGATGGATGGCAGAGCCCACCCGGAAGAAGCCCCTGGTGGGTGAGCAGCAACCTTTACTGGCTTATCCCTACCTGCTTATCTGGGAAGAGAGAGGCTCCAATCTTGTACCCACAGGCTCTTCTACATTGCGGTCAGTGACCCCCACCCACCCACCAGGTGACACAAAGGCTCAGGGCACAGGAGGCAGGAGGGCATGTAGGAGAGGGCAGCCTGGGCTTGGTGCTGGTAACTTCTTCTTTTTTTTTTTTGTCTTTTTGAGACAGGGTCTCGCCATGCAGTTCAGGTTGGCCTTGAGCTCACTTTTGTAGCCCAGGCTGGTCTTGAACTTACACCAGTTCTCCTGCCTCAACCTCCCAAGTGCTGAGATTACAGGCGTGCGCCACCACACCCGGCTGGCACTGGTAACTTCTAACAGGGACTGTGAGCAAATGCCTTTGTATGTTCTGACACACAAGCCAAAGAAAGGCATTTCTCCCAAGAGTAGTTCCAATGCCCTTTCTTCTCTGTTTAGGTTCACATTTCTGTAAAGTGAGATGATCTAAGGTCTTCACTACCCACCTGAGACCACTGCAGGTGCTAAGGCTGGCAGCAGAGCCCTCGTGTCCCTCCACATGGCCCTGGTAGAGGCAGTGGTCCTAAGGAAGAAACCTGAAGAGTCAGTGGCCCTGCTCCTCTGAGCCCTTAACCCTGGGAGGCTTGCCCTGGCCTTGGTCTCATACCTGCCCATGCAGCTGCTCTGTCACCTCAGAGCCATTAGCGGCTGAGTAGGTCTCTGTGTAGCTGGAGCCCAGCAGGTCCCTGGAAAAGAACTGATGGAGCTCTCTGGACCATTTCACCCCAGCCTTCTACTTGGCTGCCCAGGGCACAGGTGTGGAGCCTCTACCGCTGGCAAGCCAGGGGTCAACCTGAGGGGCCAGTCTTGTGCTCACCTGTTCTTCCGCAGGTGCAGAGTGAAATTGTGCTCTCCAGTTCCAAGGACATAGCTCACATTCTCCGGATAAACGCCCTGGGTGAGGCATCCTGGGTAAGTGACCTCCAGGCCCAGGCCAGCGGGGGACCTCCCCAGGAACCCTTCCTAGAGGACCCTCAGGGCCATGAGCCCCAGGCAGGCCAAAAGGTGGCTGAGGCCAGATTGGGTTGTTCTGGAGGAAGTGGGAGGCACCATTCTTCTGGGTGGACCAGAAAGATATGGGGGTCCTCTAGCATCCAGGCTCAGTTTTTCCCTCTGTCTACCCCCAAAAACACACACACATACACACACAAAAACGAAAAACAAACAATGATAATGCCTGTTCCTAAAGGAAGCAGAGTAGGGGTGGCAGATTCTCTGGACATCAGTATAAGGACAGAGCCAAGACAGGGCCCCTCCCTGGAAATACACACCCAAGTGTGCCTCACACACACATCCCATAGATATGTGTAGGCACACATATCAACACACACACCCACCCACTGGACTTTAAGAAATCTCCTCGGGTAGCCTATACATATTCTCAGTGCTCACCCAGGGGAATCCCAGTCCAGCTCAGAAGTACAGAAAGGTGTGTCACTGCACACGTAACACCCACAGTGAGCCATCCCGCTACTCAGGAGGAATTTGGTTGTCCAGCTATGCCAAGTGAAACTGGGGAGTGGCTTGATCTGGCACAAATGCTAGGGACCTCTTGAGGCTAGGCTGGCTGGGCTCCTGAAGGAAGAGGCAGTAAGTGCCAGTGCCCACACTGGAGGCCCCAGGCTCTGTCCAGGGTAGGGCGGGAGAAGTGAGAAGGTGAGGACAGGAGAGAGGGACCCATAGCCAAGCCAGGAAGACTCACAGACCCAAGTGGGCTGCAAGCCCTGCGGGGACTACAGCAGACCCACGGCTGTCCAAGCAGCCCCTCCCCAGCCACGTCCACAGAAACATGTCCTGAGCGGGCAGTCTCAGGAGTGGATAGCAGAGATTTACCCAGTGGGAGGGCAGGGCTCGGCGGGCACGGGGTCCAGGCAGGCGCTGGGGCCTCACCACCTCATACTGGTCCACGTGGGGGAGGGGGTTGCTGAGGGCAATCACTGCAGAAGAGAGCGGCTGAGTGCATACAGGGCCACTTTCCCAGCCTGCAGCGGGACTGCCTACAGGGCTCACCAGGTGGCTGAGGACCTAGTCCTGTGTCTAAAAAATCTTGGGGGTCCCACAGGTGAGGTGGGGAAGGTGCAGCAGACTGAGCCTGGCACACTGTGCAAAGTGCCCAGAGACCCTGCCCTGTTGGAAGGGCCCCTGGATATCCTCCATCCAGGGAAGACGCACGCGAGCCCTGGGCTGGGGTGGGGTCTGGGGACAGCTCTGCTAGCCCAGCACTTAAGAGTCGCCACCTTTTCTTCTCTAGTCCCATGACCACATCTAACTGGGCAACAAAGCAGCTACTTACTGCCTGCTCCCTCTGCTCACTTCCCCAGAGCTAGAAACTTCCTGGTGTCCCACTGACCAGGGACACTGCCCTCAAGGAGCATGTCCAGTTTTGGAAACCCTTTATCCCAGATAACTTTATCCCTTTTAAAGAGGAGTGTCTCCCTGGCCACTGTCTAACAAATCTCCAGGTGAGAGTCAAGCCGCCCCAGCCCCAGGTGGGCGCACCGCACCACACACTTCAAGCCAGAAGGCTCCCACAGCGGCAGCCCCCGGGGTCCCTCCTGGCCAGAGACACATCATCAGATGCCTAGGGAACCCTCCTCTACCCCAGCGCATGGAACTCGGAAAGCACCTTTCCTTGCCCATTGGTAATCCCAGTTGCAGGGATTGTGCTCTGTGGTCTTTATGCCTCCTGGATACCAACCAACCCAGAAAGCTCGGGGAAACTCCCTAAGCAAAGTCTCTCGTAGTTCTCTTTTGAGAGTTTCTCTGGCCTTTGCTACCCCCCAAGCCTCTCTGCTCAGTGGATCACTTTTGCATCCTCCCTCCCCGCTCGTAGTTTAAGGGAGGAACGAGACCCAGCCCGGCTGCCTGAAGCGCCGCCCCGAGGGCCCCGCGCCAGCCGCACACGGAACACCACTCACCGTGTGGCCACAACGCGCCGAGCAGCCAGAGCCTGATGCCACGCATGGTCCGCTCTCTGGTCCAGCAGGGTCTAGTGAGCAGTCCGCCAGGTCCGTTCCAAGAGGGCTAAGGACGGAACTATGTCCCGGCCCCGCCCAGGAGAAAGCACCGGCCAATCAGGCGGAGGGGGAGGCGTACCTGGGCAAGGTCGCCCCACCCACTACTCTTCGTGACCGGGCCTCCAACGCGGTCTGGCCCGACCAGGTACTCTCCTCTGTGACTGCCTCCATCAGTGTCTCTTTCTGAACGCCATAATTGAGGACTAAATTCATGGGGTTAAGGGTGAGTTGAAAGAACCAACTCGGAGGCCTCCCGTCATGCGGATAGGGAAGCCAAGGCCCTCTGTTCCCAGTCCTGCCAAGAGGTTTGGAGCCTGAGTGGTCGCTGAAGTAAGGTGGCTAATGCTGGAGAAGAAACCTGAGCGTGAGGCCCCTCCGACTTCCTGAGGAACAGAAAGCCACAAGCGTGTAGTACCAAGAAATGACTGTGTGAGCACAGTGCCGCTCTATGGGAGGTGACGCGGAACCCTGCGTAGTGCTTCTGAAACTTCAGAGAAGCAGGACAGAGGAGGAGCCAGGCAGGTGGGCGTCCTACCGCAGGGGCTGCCTGAGCTGTTCCTAAGAGTCCCAGTGGGCCGAGCTCCCCGAGTAAGCTTCTGTGTCTACCTTCCCTACCCTGGGCTGAGGGGGCCCCAGAACCAGAGCCTACAGCACCTCCACTGTAACATGGCTCACGGCTTCTCCAGGTGGGTCCCTATCACTAGGGAATCCTGGACTCCTGGGGTGCCGGCCTGTTTGCCCTTCGTAGCAATGTACCCCTGTGGCCCAACCTTGTAGGCACAGTGTGGGCCACCCTACAACCTCCCAGACCCACCCCCACCAGGGACAATCTAAGGAGAGAAAGGGCTGGGCAGCTCAACCTGCCTCCTGGCCTGAGAAGGGAGGCGGGGGCCAGGCCAACAGGGAGACAGGCAGGGCTGGGGCCTTCTGACCATCTGGGGACAGTGTTAACGTGATACTAGCACACAGCTGCCCCAACATGAACGACACAGAGTCGGAAACGGAGCAGGATGTTATGGTGTCCCGGGGAGCAGCAGGTCACTGGAGGCAACAACCCGTGGTGCTCTAGGCTGGAGGAACCTCCAGGTTCTGGGTGGGGCTCCTGGGTCCAGCTGGCTTCTGCCTGACGTCACACATGCTCGTGGCAGTTTTCTCTTCCTTGCCCTTCTGTAACGATTATTCGCCAGCAAAGAGCACCTTAAAGTCGAAACCAGTGATTCTGTATGTGTCCCTTGATGAGTAAACCGAACTACTCACAGCTAAGCAGATGCAGACGAGGCCACGTGAGAAGGGCTTTACACTCAAACACCAGCACCAACTGGGACCGGCCTGATCCAGCACGAACAGAACCCTCCAGACACAACCAGTGCCCACCCGTCCCGCAGGACAGCACAACTCATCTCTACCAAGCTGACACACAGGCAGTGGGAGGGTCTGGTGGCCAGGACGCCACCACTTCAGAGATTCCTCTCCACCACTTCCTGACCACTTGTAAGCTCTGGAAATACAGACGAAGGGCCCAGAGCGCGGGATTTCTGGTCCTTTGCTGAGGCCAAGGAGCTGCTCAGCTCAGTCTGGCGTTCACTGTGGCAACTTGGTTGGCAGATGGGTATTTACTCAGTCAAGTCTGCACAAATTGCAGATTAGAGCGGTGTGGCTGGGAAAACAAGCACCCCAGCAGAGCAATTGTCCTGTGCAATGCAGCCTAGTTTGGGTATGAGGATGAGGGTGTCAGCTTGCAGAAAAGCCTGTCCCTCAGGCTACCCTTCAGCAGGTTCACTTCAGGGAAGTGGTCTAAAGAAACAGGACACTCGGATGCCTTGGGTGTTAGAGGCAAGTCCTCCCAGCTAAGCAGTATGCTGCCCCCTAGTGCACAGAGGAAAAGGAATGCTCAGAACTTCAAGGTTCTGGGATCTCCGGGAGCCGAGCCCTCAGGCCAGTACAGAGCACCTAGTAAGTATTTTGCTGAATATGCCATGTTTGTTGTGGTGATTTCTTAAAACTGTCTTTAAGACCCAAAGCACTAAAAATGTAGCAAATTGGTAAGTCCAGGAAGACATCACCCTGGTCTGGGCAATTCTATAAAATGAAACCTTGCACCTTAAGAAAATAGATGCATGGGCTAGGGGAGACAGCTCAGTGGTGTAAGTGCCTGCCTGGCAAGCACAAGGACCTGGGTTGAATCCCTGGTACCACATGCCATGCTAGCCTCAGAACCCTAGGTGTGCCAGGCCAGCCCCTGAAATTGGGCGTGGCAGCACACGCCTATAATCCCAACACTGGGGAGGCTGACACAGGAGGATCAATAGGAATCTGAGCTGTGTAGTGAGACCCTGTACCAAATAAATAAATAAATACAAAAGATTAAAAACAAAACAGATGCACTGAGCCAACACTAATTCAGACCTAATATTTAAAGAGTAACAGTACACACAGCATATGTGTTTCAGAAACACCTGGTTAACAATTCTGAGATCACTGCATAGCACCACCTGGCCCCCAACCCTTGCTTCAAGCCACTGTCAAGGTTCACTGTGCAGTAACTGCGACTCTGGGTGCTGGTGCAGGTGTTGGTATGGGGGGCCCACGCGGGACAGGCACTTGGGGGGCTGTTTTCTGGCTCCTTTCTGCAGACAGACGCTCCAGTCGTTCTGTGTAGAAGCCATTGAAATCAAGCCTGTGAGAGACGGAAAACAGAGCTGGGGTCCTCTTGGAAAGGGTGAAGCACAGCTAGCACGCTCAGGAGTGCACAGGTACAGACGCGCTGGCCACATGTGGCCATGGTGGCAGCCCCATGGCTCCCATGCAGTGCATCAGCAGCACACATAGCACCAGGTCTCCTTTAGGCTGAGGGTGAGGGGGTGTGTCCCACTGACCCACACGCAATACAATGCACAGGCTCAGCTCACACAGCCCTCACTGCTTTAATCAATACAGAGCCCACACACATGAAAATTAAGAGCCAGGCAGCAGAGCTCCTCACAAGCATTTCAGTAGAAACATCCAGAGGGGCATGGCCAAGGACAGAGGACTCAGACATTGGGAATATTACTTCAGTATCACATGGCAATGGGGGTAGGGTAGGGGGCTGAGGGTGCCCCACACATGAGAAAATTCACAGCAGCTTTGTGGCAAGTGAACTCAGAAGGCTCCGTTCAAGAAAGCAGGATGTCAGCGGGTGGCAGGGAGCAGGTACTCTCAATGTACAAGCAAATACCTTCTCAGGGGCAATGCAAGACAGCACCTCTGCCTGGCTAACGCTGGGGCCCATTTCCTAACAACACCCTAGCAATGAGCAAGCTACTGTCTTCCCTGAGGAGTCCCCAGTCAATCCCTCTTTCTTCCACGTCCTCAGCCAGGGACCTGCCTGCCAAGGGCTCCAGGAAGCAGAGGCTATGATGAGTAGAAGGGGGCACACTGGTGCCATACAGCTGGGAAGAGCCACAGTAGCCAGGGAGGGGCAATGCATACCTGGAGATGACGCTGGCCATGCCGTGCTCACAATCACTGGTGCTATAGACGCTCAGTCGGGCTAGCAGGTCAAGCAGATGAGCAGAAAAGTTCTTGTCAAAGTTATTGATAGTGGCCTCAAAACCAGAGGCCATCTGAGGGGTGTCCACAGGTTCTGCCAGATGCTAGAAACAAAGCCCGGGGCAGTGAGCAGTGCAAGCTCCCTGGGTGGGCATCTCAGCTTCTCTGTTGAGCCTACCTGTTTTCTTCCTTTCCTCTACTTTAAATAAAAGAAATGAGTTCTAGGACTTTCTGTGTAATAAAACACAGGAATTCTTCAGGTCAAAGGCCAGGCATGGTGGCCTATAAATCTAGCACTTGGGAGTCTGAGGCAGGAGGATCACTGTTTCAGGACTAGCCTGGGCTATAGTGAACTCAAGGCCACACTGAACTGCAAGCAAGACAGTGAGACTGTTTCAAAAAAACAAAAAAAGAGAGAGAAAAAAAAAGAAAATTCCAAGGCCATAGCACATGGCAAAACACCAGGGAACCAGTGCCCCTCATGCTGGGGGCTTCCCCAGGGATAAAGACTTCAATGGTGCCATCCCCTGGGTTTTTTCTCTTTAGGTCAGATTTTCAAGCTGATGCTGTTTTGTCCTGGATACTTAGCAATGGGCATGAACTGTGCCTCCTCCTCTCCCTACTATTTCCTATCACTTTGCCACATCAGCATGAACCCCATGTCCCTTGGCCACACCCCTCAAAAGTCACAGCCCATCTGCATGGGCTGAGCCACTTGTCTATTCTTACCAGGAACTGGCACTAGTCAGTAAAGTGCTCCAGGCTGGGCCCATACAATGCTGTTCCCCAGACGACTGCCACACCAGAGCCCAGGGAGCTGAGCAGAGGGGAGACGCCCGAGCTGCCCAGCCTCAGCAGTGTTCTTCTCAACAAAAGGGCGGTAGAAGGTCTGTGCACTGTGATGTTAATGCTGTTTCACAGACAACAGAGAAGCAGAACACCTCCAAGGCCGGAAAGCTCCCAGGAAGGCTCCTCTGGGTTGCTCTCTGGCCCACCTGCGCTTTGTGGGCAGCCCCGAGATGCTGCCTTGCTCCAGGAACAGCAAGCCTAGTGCAGTGCCCTGTTTCATGCTCTCTATAGATTTCTAGGGGCAAAGTCACACAGAAGTGCTGCTCTCAGTTCTAGCCACAAGCTCTGTGACATGCCAAGTCCCTGCAGGTGCAGCACACTCCATGAGGGGGGCCCGGACTGACTCTGCAGACTGAGGGACACACAAATGAACCTATGGAGGGCTGCAGGTGCAAGGATGCCAGCTGCGCCCACACAACTCCCAGGTCTACCTTTCACAGACATAGTGAATAGACTTCTCTCAAAAGAAGTCCATTTTTTCTGGTGTTTGCCTATTTGGGAATTCAATACAGGCTCCCAAGCATCTCAGGGACGGAGTCCAGACCACCTGTGCCCCCCTGTAATCTACCACCTGCACATCTACTCAGAGCTGGATCCTTCCCTCAAGATGCTCCCTGCACAAAATGCTCTTTGGGCCCCATTACCCTCTAGCCAGGCATTCCTCAGGCTGAAATCTCTGCCACCTGATACTCATTTTCTACAACCATTCTTTTTTGGGCAGCTACTGGTAACAAGTGTCCAAATAGTACTTAGCCAAACTGATCAGCTCATGGTCTGACAAAATAACAAAACATTCAGGTGAACCACCCACTTGGGACCCCCCTCCTGTCCCTCTCTCCCACAAGAGCTTTCTTTCCCCTAATAAATATGTTCTGCTAAAAAAAAAAAAAAAAAATTGAAGAGGTCAGGGACACAGAGAAAACACAGAATGAGAGTAATGCAACGGTACCAGGTGGCTTCAACCTCAGCCCCAGGGCAGGGCCTCAAGAAAGCCCCTTGTTCAGAAAGGAAGTTACTGGCCAGGAAGACCCAGGAGCTCTGCAAGGGCAGAAGGAGGAGTAAGACAGGGCTACTGTTATGATTTAGACCTAAATATCCCCTGAAAGTCTCCTGTGCCCAGAGGTAGAGCTTTTGAAAGGCAATTGCATCATGGGGCATCATCAGCACAACCCCAGTGAGCTCACAGCTGAATGCTGTGAAGTGGGGCCTGGTAAGGGAACACGTGGCTTGGAGGCATGGCGTGGAAAGGTACATCCCACTTTTTCCCTAATTTTATTTATTTTTCAAATAAATTTAGGGGCCGGCGAGATGGCTCAGTGGTTTAAAGCGCCTGCTTAGGCAAGCTTAGGCAGCCACAGGGACTGCGGTTCGATCTCTGGCACCACATGCTGCGCCAGCCCCACCCCCAAGGGCAGGCTGAGCCAGCCAGAACACAAGTAAATAAATAAATGAGGTTTAAAGAAAATCAAATAAAAATAAAAACTTTAAAAAAAAAAAAAAGTATTTAGTACAGAGTTTACCGGGTCTCAATACACAGATCAGACCCACAGTGATCCTCCTGTTTTCGGCCTCCCAAGTGTGCCAACGCACCTAGTCTCAATTGCTGTCTCAGGGGCCCCAGAGACAGGGCTGGCACAGCAGGCTGAGGATGGAACCCCCAGCCTCTGCATCTGCCTAGGCAGGTGCTTTAGTCTGCTGAGGCATCTGGAAGGCCCTGGATCTCACTCTTGAAGATGAACAGCTGGGGCATGGGAGGATGAATTCTGGTCCCCACTCCACCCTTGTCTTTCTGTTTCCTGGCTGCAATCCTAAGCAGTTTTTTCCCAACCAGGCCCTTCTACCATGCAGCTTCTGACTTGGACTAGACTGAGTCCTCTAAAACCATGAATTAAAATAAGTCCCTCCTCCTTTAAGCTGCAGGTGTTGGGTATCTGTCCCAGTGTAGGAAAGTGACTAATACAAAAAAATGATGCCCACACCACCTGTACCTGCTGATATCTGCTTGCATCTGTCTGTACGGCCTACCTGCATGCAGTTGGTGAACATGACGCACACAGACATGAGCTTAGAGAAGACCTTCAGTAACTCAGGGTTGGTCAGCATGCAGTCCTTTAGGCAGTTGTCCAGGAAGCTCGTGTGGTGGCCAAGGACATCATCAATGTTGGAGGCCTATGAAGAAAGGGCTGAGACTGTGCCTAATCTGTAGACTCCACATAGGAGACTCTACGCGTGTGGCCTTTAGTTTTGCCTTTGTACACTTCAGTTTTGTTTTGTATTCCTGGGAACTGAACTGTGGGCCTAACATATAATAGCCAA
The DNA here is from genome assembly GCA_004027915.1 of Capromys pilorides. Taxonomy (NCBI): domain Eukaryota; kingdom Metazoa; phylum Chordata; class Mammalia; order Rodentia; family Capromyidae; genus Capromys; species Capromys pilorides. Next base: position 107,915 of record PVKN010000039.1, on the reverse strand, counting down.
ATGCTCTACCACTGAACTATATATCCTTACATCCTCAGCTCCCTTTGTACACTGCTCCCTGTGTGTCCCCCACCCCATTTTAACTGAGCCAGGGTCTTGCTAGTTCAGGCTAGCTTTGAACTTACCAGGCTGGCCTTGAATTCACGGTGATCTTCCTGCCTTAACTTCCTAAGTGCTGCAATTACAGCAGTTCTCTGCTTTTGTTGTGTTTTTACTACCTATGGTCTCTTGGGAGAAAACTTGTCTGTTTCAGCTTCTTTGGCTTCCCTCTCAATGTTTCCCTCCCATGAATCACTGTGGAAGAACACCACCGTGGGCACGTCGGAATAAGACTCTAGTTTCCCCTCTTGAAATAGGAAGGGGGCTGTAAGGCTATGGACATGCTCATTGGGGCCCTCACACCGAGTCAGCATGTGACTGGGGACCATGTTAAGAAAGAGCCCCTCGAATGCTACAATGCATGAAGCAGAGACTCACAGACTTCAGGTTTTTCTCAAGGATGTGCCAGGTGGGCTCCATCACTTCAAACATCATATAGTACTGGATGTTCTGAACGAAGTTGAGCATTCGCTGCCGCAGAGTGAAGGCTCCAGCGAACCTGAGTGCAGGGACAGATACACAGAGTGATGTAAGGTTAGTATTTTCCCTCTGCCTTCAGTACTTGCACCTCTCCAAACACAGAGGACTCTCATGCCCATAGCGCCTATGCACTGATCATGGCTTGGACACAGGCTTGAGGCTGCCTGCTCCCACCTCTGGCTACATTATGCTGTCATGTGAATGTCCTGTCCAGAACTTGGGTCATCCAGTACCCACTGGAGAAACACAGAACAGATTCCCTGGTTAACCAAGCCACTCAGCTTGCAATGGAATGACCCCAGAGGCACATTCCTTAATTTGTGCTTTTCTGAGGCAGTTTTAACAACACCTTGTTCCATAGACCAGTACGCAAAATGTTCCTTAGGGAAGAGGGTAGCTCCCAGCACAGTGCTACTCTGTATGCTCAGGAAGAGGAAACGAAGGCTCCTGCAGGGCTTGTGGCCGCCACAAAGACCCAGGCAGTCAGTGCTGTGCTGGGAAAGAACTGAGGGACAGAGCCAATTTCCCCTGCAGGTAAACAACAGTGCAGTGCTGCCACATCACAAAAGCTGACATATCCTGGAACTGAACTACAAACATGATTTTCAAGTTATTTTTTCCAAAGGTGTCAGTAAAACCACCCCTGGAGGGAACCAGAAGGCCTCAATAGGACGCACCATTTTGCCGAGTGCAGTGCATACTGCTTGGCGGTCTTGTTGCTGATCCATATGCTGCAGAGCTGCCGCTCCACATGTTTGCAGTAGAACATATGCCTGAAGAGCATCTGGTAGCGGGTAAGTGCCTTCCTGCAAAACAGGGCACGTCAGAGGTCCTGAACAGTGAATGGCTTCTCTGCTCCCAGTCTGAACCCTGGACACCAACAACCGGGAGCCACCTCAAGTCCTAAAGAACGAAGTAGCTCTCAAGTGGGTAGTTCCCATTTCTAGACACCCAGAAACTGGCCTCACCTGTTGATGATCAGTGAGAGGGGCCACTTGACAATGTAATCAAAGGAGAAGGCTTCTAGGCCACTCAAGGTGAGCTCAGTTGGGTCAGCGTGGGTCATAGCCTTCTCCTGCTTGGTCTCAATGGCCAGAACCCGCAAGAGCTGAGTGATGAGGTCATGAGGCATCAGGTCAATCTTAGGGAGGACATAATAAAAACAGAGCACCACACATTTAGAGGACAAGTAAAAGCCATTCCTGATCCCCTCCTGACCCTGTAGCACAACTTGGAAAAGCAAGTAAGTTTCCTAACAACTGATTCTAAACATTGAAGGCCATATTAAAAACTGAACACCTCCTGATAAATCCTAATTCAAAAATTAGGCTGAAGGTTCTAGCTCAGCAGTGAGGCACTTGCCTAACTTACGTGAGGTTCTGGGTTTAATTCAAAGCACAACAAAGGAAAAAATCTAAACTATTCTCTTTTTTTAAAATGTATGTGGTTAAAAAAAAAAAAATGTATGTGGTACAGAGTCTATACAGTCTCACTACACAGACTGGACTTTTGATCCCTTCTCAGCCTCCCAAGTGCTGGGATTACAGGTGCATATTCCAGTCTCATTCGTCAGCTCAGCTAGCACCGGAGGCGGGGCTGGCACAGCGTAAGGATACTCTCCATTAAAGTTGAAAGCAAAAATCTAGACAAATTACTTTTAATTCCGCTCTATTGCATTGGACAGTGCAAATAAGAAACCACAGGGAAATTCAAATACCCATTCCTTAAGATTGAAACTTTTTTCCCATAAAGTACCAGCACTAGGCTGAAAGACAAAGCGTACTTGGTGAAAGATGTAATAGCCAATTCTACAAACAGTACCATTCACAATAGTAACGTATTTAAGTATGTATTAAGCAGTAACTGCATGCCAGGGAGAATGTGGTAAGATCCCTATAAAGAACAAGAATAAAAATGAAGATGAAGAATAGAGGGAGAAACACAAAGAGCTCATGAAGGGAGGAAAGTGATTGCCATCTCCTAACGCAGAAATGGAAATTCAACCAACACACATATCAGAGACGTAAGTGGATGGTGGGTGGACAGATGCTGCTCAGTCACACTGCCAGAACCTCACACAGCTCCAGTGAGGTCAGCGGAGGTGTTAAGGCCCTGTTCCACTGGTTCCACTGCTAGGAATTAATTTATCCCATAGTTAACTTTTGAATCTAACAAGAGACCCTAAAATACATAAAATAAGGGTAAAATTTAAAAGAGGAATGAAGTTCTAGGGAAATGGTGGAGACCAGCATGCAATTCAGAGGACTTAAGCAGCACAACACAGCCCCTGACACCTGCAGAGCAGCAGCAGAACCTATGCTCCCTGAAGTGTACCCAGACATTCCTCAGGACACACGTGAAGCCCCAGAGCAAGTCTTGACACATTTGATAAAACTGAGACTATTCTATATTCAAACTAGGTGTGGTGGCACATGCCAACAGCCTCAGCACTTGGGAGGTCGAGGCAGGAGGATCATGCATTTAAGGCCAGTCTACATCACACAGTGAGGTTGAGAACAGCCTGAATTACAAAGCAAGACCATTTCTCAAAAATGGGATATTCTTCATGCACAATATGCTCCAGTTAGAAATAAGTAAAGCAGGAAAAATATTTATAGAAGCCAAGTGTGGTGATGCAGGCCTGTAATCCCAGCACTTGGGAGGCTGAGGCAGGAGGATCAGTGGGAGTTCAAGATCAGCCTGGGCTACAAAAGTGAGCTCAAGGCCAGCATGAACTGCATAGTGAGACCCTGTCTCAAAAAGACTACATATATATATATATATATATATATATAGATATAGATATAGATATAGATATATAAATTAAATACACTCAAACAAAGAGTCAAAGAAAGAAACTGTAAGAGAAAATAGGAACTTGAGACATGTCTGGGGTATGGGTCCTAGGTTTAATTCCTAGCAACAAAACCAAACAAAACCAAAAATAAACTAAGAACACTTGGGAGGCTGAGGCAGGAGGATTGTTGTGAGTTTGAGGTCAGCCTGGGCTACAAAATGAGCTCAAGTCCAGCCTCAACTACATAGCGAGACCCTGTCTCAAAGACAAAAAAAAAAAAACCAAACCAAAAAGCCCCCCACCAAATCAAAACCAACAGGAGACAGTGACATCAGTCCTCAAAGGGACACCTGCAATTGTGGACACCTCAAAACAACAACCTAACTTTAGCATCGAAGAAACTATGAAAAGAGCCAACTAAATCCAAAGCCAGCAGAAAAAAGGGATAACAAAGTTCAAAACAGAGAACAGAAAAACTGCAGAGAAAACAAAACCAAGATTAGATTGTTTGAAAACATCAGTGAAACTCACAAAAGTTTTAACTGCACTGAGAGAACACTCCAACCACTGAACTCAGAAATTAGAGCAGAGCGCTCGCTACCAGATTGTAAGAGTCCCACATAACCTGCAAGCAACTGGGCATGCAACCAAGGGGGACAACAAAAGCACAAGGGCACGAGGACAAACTCCTGAGATAGCAGACTTCAAAGGCCATAACCAAGGGAGACTCTGCCATGAGCACCAAAGACTTCCTGAAGAATTTCAGCCAACTCATGCAAGAACTCACACACTCATGCCACTTCCCAAACTCTTCCAAGAACATGAAGTGGAGAGACACAGCCACACCCACACTGCAAGACCAGCATAACCTCACATCAGGAAACTATAAGACAGACATGTTTGTGAGTACAGATAAAAAAACTCAACCAGCGTACTGCTGAGACGAAGGACGGACATGCGTAAGCGCTGGTCGGGACTGGGCCCTGCTGTTTTTCTCTCCCAGTGCCTATTGCACCCACCTTGAGGTCGTCTTTGAAGGGGTCAGTGTTGGCAGTACTCATGCGCAGGGCCAGCTCCAACAGAGCCTCCAGACGCGTAGGAGTAATGTCCTCCACTGGTTTCCTGAGTTCCTCCTCGGTGAGGTCCATGAAGTGCACAAAGAAATCTCCCTGGTCCATCAGAAAGTAGCGCTTGATGGACCTGCGCCAGGGGAGATGTGCTAAGCCTGATGCTGTGCCTGCCAGCACTCCAGTGCCTCGGCCCAACACACACACAGAAATGAGTGGGTGTGAACAGCTTTTAGTGGGGCATGCAGCCACAGGTCAGGTGTAGCAGAGGAGGTGCTGCCAACGAGGAGCTGGGGGGTCTGATGGCCCTAGCAAGATGGGAAGACCTCTGGGACATGGGGACATGTGGCAGACACTACCCAGCTCACAACCTTATGGTGGGGGTGACACAGGAGCTAGGTCTTCAGACTACAGACAGCAAGGTGACTTGCCCACTTTTACAAGGACAAAAGGGCTACCAGAAGGAATATTCTAATCTTGGCCCACGTTCTGCAAATTCAACTTGCTGTGCTAAAAGAGGTAAGCAGCATCCATGGGATGGAGTAAGGAACAACCTCAGGTGGGCCACCAGCTCCTTCTCCTCCATCAGGAAGTCCAGCAGCACCTTGCTGGCGTAGTTGAATGCCTTCTCAATCTGCTCAACATATGCCCGCTCTTTGAGTGTATAGATAATCTCTTTGGCCACAGGGCAGGTGACATCATGACCACACTCTCTGACCACATTGAGGTATTTTCCTGGAAAGAGGAGAAAGACAGCTTTACCATGTCACTGCACAAACTCAGGCCTGGAATCTCACCATCCCTGTCCAGCACTGGGTAGTGGGCTGGACAGGCCATACCATCAGCCCCATCACTTCATCCCACATACAACGGCCACTGACGGGACTGAGCCAGCAGCTGCTGTGACTTGTAGTGGCTCTTCACAGCTGGATCTTCCCAATTAAGAGCACAGCAATAATCGCAAAAAGGCCTCTGAGAACTAGGTTCCTCTAAGAACTAGGTGGCCCCTCCCGTACTAGCATATCCTTAGTACCAATGGGCCAGATCCCTGCACTGTTTATCTAGTGACTAAATCAGGCCCCGACTTGTGTGATAGTGACTATCAACATGGTCGGCCTGGTAGGTGTGTGTCCCTGATGGTTTTTCCTACAATGGTAATGGGAGTTTTACAAGTTAAAAACCAAAGCCAGAGAAGTCTCCTGTAAGACATTTTCTCAGGGGAAAGAATGGAGCCAGCGGGTGCTAGGAACCTCTGGCATCCAGTAGCCTGGCACAGGACGCTGCTGTCCACATGGGCACAGGGCTACACGGAGCTGGCCCTGCGCACAAGCACTGCAGGTGTGGTTACCTGTGCTGAGGATCTTGCCCGCCATCTTCTGTAGGAAGGAGGGAATCTGCTGCTGCACCACGGTGTATCGCTGGTCCCAATACTTGTCATTGTAGTCCTCCTGTATCTTCTCCTTCCGAAGTTCATGCTCTTCAACCATGAACTCACTGGAAGGCACAGACAACTTCTCAAGTCGCCACAGAACAAGCACAACCCTAAGTGACAGAGGAACTGGCCCCATGCTTCTGGAAACAGGCCATTAAGGCAAGTATGACCCAATGCCATTACTTATGCATGGTATATTAAAATATATAAGCCTCTTTTGTAGAAGGCATTCACCACAGTCACAGATGGCCAGAAGTTACCTTCACCCTTCTGTGAGGAGTATGGGCCACAAATGACTTGTCTCTGGGTGTGGGGACCCATCACCAGAACCAAAACCTTCCCATGGAGTTTCAAGGGCAACTTATACCCAGTGAGTGGGAAGCGGCATTTCTTGCTATGCCCGCTCCATCAGGTTCTGTTATTTGTCTAATTAGTAAAGAAATATAGGGATTGTAGTCTGTTGTAGAACACATACTTTGCATGCATGAAGTCCAATGTTCCATCCCCAGCAAAAAGAACAATAAAAATATAATACAGACCTCTATGTCATATACTTTAAAAGCATTTTAACGACCATATTTAAATACAATAAAATTCTTTGTGAATTGGTCCATTTAAAGGCCTTTCATTGAGGAGGTGCCCAGGGATCTCATCAGATCAAGACCATTCCATTACTGAGGACGCTAGGGCCTCAACTCCAGGGATCTTAACAGCCTTTACCCAAGAGAATAATGTCTCGAAAGGCAGCTAGCCAAGTGATGGGAAGAACCTCTCCATGGCTTCAGGTCTATTTCTGTGTGAGGGGATGTGGATGTGGTTAACACGTGCCATCTCACTCAGGCCAGCACTCCCTGGGAAACAGGGCAGCGGACAGCATCCGGGTACCCTATGGAACCCTACCTATAGGGGTCATGGATGATCCCCCTGTAGATCCACTTCTCCAGGACCTCAAAGTATGGTGCGCTGGCTGCCTTGGTCAGGTATAAGCACAGCTCCTGTGCCTGGCTGTCCCCGGTGTAGTTGAAGCTCCTGTCGTGGAGAAGGCTCAACGTTGATCCGCCCACACACTCGCCTTTATCCACGGAGGTGGCTACAGGGAGAGGAGGAGAGGGCAGCTCACTGGCAGAACAGATCTCTGCACTATCCTCGCCAGCAGAGCTTCTCAGCTCCTCACAACCTTTGCAATGGGTAAGACTCTACGAAGCTGTAGCTGTTCAGACTTATCAAGGTTAGTGTCCAAAGCCTCCTTTGCTAAAATCACTAAAATAGGAAGTAACAGTTTACCTCAAGACACTGGTCCCAGAAAGCAAGACACAAGCAGTCAGCCAAATGCTGGGTATCACTGTCCCCACGGGTGGCACAACGAGCCCTGCCACCTGCTACGCCCCACCAGGTGAGCACGTACCGAGAGAGGCCAGGATGTCCACAGTGCGCATGGCTGGCTGGATATAGAACCAGAGCTTCTGTAGTGACAGGAGGCCCTGCCTGTGCAGCTGCTCTAGTTGCGTGACCAGGATCAGGTACTCCTTCACTAAAGTTCTCATGGCAGCTGCCAAAGCATGGTTCACCTGCCCATACTCGAAGGAAGACTTTTCTTCTATAAACCTACAGGACACACATTAGACACCCTTGAAAAGGAGAAAGCCATATTTTTTGATAAAAGCTCAAATGTTCCCAGTCCAACTCTCAGCCAGGAAGGAAATGACTCGTTCTAGCCCTTATCCCCAGAGAAGACTAGGAGCGGAGAATCTGAATCCAAGTCAGTGACACAAAATCCCTTCAAAATGTATCAGGCCTGGCTGAGTCACAAGCCGGGAAGAGCTTGCCTCAGGAGTTGCCACCTCCCTCTCCTCCACAGTGCAAGCTTGGAACTGGACACGGGGCTGGTCAAGCAGGCCCACCTGGTCACAGTGGAGTAACTGGCAGCCACAGGGAGGATTCTATTCACCAGCTCTCGGATGGACAGGTCCAGGTTGGGATCCACAAGGAAGGTACGGTTCTGCCTCCCAGCCAGGGGTTGAGCAGTAATGTACCTGCCATCCACGCCAACTAGCACGTAGAGCAGGTCTTCCACCACTGCCGACTCCTGGGAGGCCAAAGGCAGTGCTCCTGTAGGGGGGAGACACTACTGGGTTCCTGACCACCCCCAATGTCACTGACTTGATCATAATTGCACCCATGTTCATTTCTTTATGTAACCCCTTAGACACTGATGGACGGAGAAGAGAACTGTTGCCCCTGGCTTCAATGTAGACCCACTGGCCGACTCCAAACGCCGCGGTGGCAGGACAGGCACCTGCACAGCAGAGGGGCCTTCTGCAGACTGTCCCCCACACTTAACAACCCAGGGCCTTGAACATGCTAGGCACTCCACTCGGAGCCACACCCCAGCCCTTCTAAAATCTGTATGGAGAAAGTCTTGCTCATTTGCCCAGGCTGGGTACAAACTTTCCTCATTTCTGCCTTCAACTCAGAATAGCTATCATGGCACCATGCCCAGACTGCCAGGCCCTTCTTTTGTACCAAGTTTACTAGCACATTTAGGAATATATAATGATCACATTTATCATAAGGAATTTGTACCTCTACATAACTTGATTTTTTCCCCATTCCCCTACCCTCCTTTATTTACACCCCCTTCCCCTCCTTATTTACCAAAGCTTTGCTTTTTTTTTTTCCTTCTTTTTTCCCCTGCCCCCAAGTTCCGCATACCATTTGAACATTTCCTTCCTATTTCACAATACCTACCACACATTTTGGTCCTGACTTACACTTCTGGTTTACCACACCGAAGAACAATGTGGTAATTACTCATCTATTCAATTTACTTCACTGAAGAGTATAGTCTTAAGGTGTAGCCATTTAGCTAGAACTAGGTGAAGTCTATCTTGCTTTATGCCACCTCCTTCTTGAGCCAACCAGAAGAGGTACTCAGGTGCTCAACAAGACTGAACAGGTTAGCACACAACATTTACAGTCACCACTTGGTAAGCGGACCGCTCTCCAACTAAAAATATCTTACTTAGGTTTTTTTATTTTTATTTTTTTAAAGAAAAGGTCTGCTTACAGGGTGTAATATATACCATATACATACTGATATATATCATACATATATGGGCTAATCTTTACTCTTTATATTGGGCTAATCTTTAACTTCTGGCAATCCTCCTGTCTCAGCCTCATATTACAGGTCTGTGTTTCCATACCCAGACAAAGAGTTACTTTCAAAGTCCAACATTTCAGCTGAGTGTGATGGCACAGATCCAGAATCTCAGCACCCTGGGAAGCTGGGGCAAGAGGATCACAAGGCTGAACTCAGCACTGGCAACATAGTGAGACCCTGTCTCAAAACACAACAACAACAAAAAAAAAACAAAAAAAAAACAGTGAGAATGTAGCTCAGTGTGAATGCCTTGGGTCAGTAATGGTAAATCTTTTACAGAACAATGTAAAACCCACTTATTTATTGCGAAGTGCCAACACTACAACCAAACCTAAATACCGAGGTTTTACTTTAGAAAACAAACAAAAAAACTGGTATCTGATGCTTGGCCACTGGGGCAACTTGAGTCACATGCCCAGCAAGGGTTCTGCATGACCACTATGGCACACATGCCACAGGCTTGCCACCATTGCCCTAGGTGCAATTCCCAGCATCAAGAAAAACAAAAAACACATCAAAGTTTAAGAAATGATCCACAGAACAGGATATAGGACACTGTGTGACCCAACGGACTCTTGAAGGCAGCCAAAGGCCACCTACCAAAGTCCCTCCCATCTCAGGGTGGCTTTCCCTGATATACCACCATCAGGCAGGTGAGAAATCCATGTCAACAGCTCAGGAAAGCTCTGCGAGACACTTTGCATATATAAAATCCCCAGAGAGGGGATGGTTCCTGCCGTTAAATACTGCTGGAAGGAAGCAGAACTGAGCAGAAAAGTCCCTAGGGACATGCCCAACCAGAGCATTAGCTGTAGCCACAGGCTGCAAAAGACAGCAGGCCCAAGGGGTGAGGCTGTGTCAGGCAGACAGAGGGAGGGCAAGGAAGATGCCTGCAGGTGTCTGAGCACAGGCTGGAGAGGAGATGGGAAGGAATCCAGAGGCCAGGAGGGAGAATGCCTGTGCCAGGCAAGAGGCCAGTGTGTGAGCAGGTAGCTACTGGTATAGTGGGCAACAGAGGCACAATGGAAACATGAGTGGCTGCCTCCTGCCCCATATTCCAAGCAGTCTCCAAGGGCAGCCAGTACACCGCTCACACCACCTCAGCAGTGTTTTCCAGAAGATGCTAGTCAACAGTCTCATACACTGCTACAGCGAGTGACCAGACTGTGAGGTAAGGCTTGGGGTGAATTTGTCCATATGATCCCTGGGGTGAGGATGGGCATATGTGATAACAACCCCTGGAGCATGCAGTATGTGGCTACAGAATGCTGAGATCAAAAGCCATGTCATAAGGCTTCTAGGCCACTCAGCCCACAGCTGTGCTCACACACCTGCTTCAAGCTGCTCGCCAGCTCTCTCAGGGCTAGGTGATTGTATTCTGCCTACACTGTCCTCCTCTGTGCAACTTTCTCTGAATGGGGAAATACTGTTGTGGTTTTAATGTATAAAATATCCCTAAAAGCTTCTTGTTTTCAAAAGCCCAAGGTCAAACCCCATCCATCAAGTCCATCAAGACTTCACCCAAGAGGTTCAGATCACGCACTGATGATGAGGATGCATCTCCAAGAATCTTGATCAGCCTTCTGTTGGATCTGGAATCTTCTGCCTTTTTACACTGATAATAACGAGTGCTCTGCTATACCAATGTCCAGTCCATAGGAAGCACCTTGCCCGCTGTCCTGGTAGAAACGACTTTGGTTCTGCCTACGTCCAGGAAGCTCTGTGGCAATAAGTGCCACAGGCCACAACTCTGCCTAGCCCATGGGCCCACATGTCCAGGAGCTGCCTGCAATGGCCCCACTCTGCCTGCTTGCTCTGCAGCCACTGATGCACTCAGTTGAATTAAGGCTGAGCACACCTATGTACTACGAATTTTTGCCGTGTAGGTCACTCCTGAAAACATACAACACAGCTTACATGGCTTCCTATACTTTCTCATTAACTTACAGCAGGATGTTTGTTTAGGGATAAGAGAAAAATACTGTTCTTCACATAATAGTCCTGCAGGACTTTTTTAGGGCAAAGGCAGACCTCTCTTTACCAAGACCACACAGACCCAAGCACACAACTCTACGTCTCCTCTTGAATTTGAGCTGTGAGCGTAGGGGAAGCATGCTCCAGAAATGCTATGTCCTTAGTTCGTGAAATCTCTCTTTCTCTTTTTTTTGTATTTAATACAGGGCCTATAGGGTCTCACTACACAGATGGGACTTGTAGACGATACTGTTTTCAGCCTCCCAAGAGCTGAGATGACAGGTGTACACCATTATGCCCAGGCTCAATCACCACCCATTCTTTTTTGGCAGGACTGGGGTTCAAACTCATGACCTTGCACTTGCCATGCAGGCACTTGTGCCACGGAGCTATCTCCCTGGTCACACCCTCACCGCCCATTCTTAATCAACTCTCAGTGTGTCCTGGGGGGGCAGGGGTGGGGCGGCATGCTGGGGATTGAACCCTGGTCCCTGTGTTTGCGTAAGCAGGCACATTAATCCGCTGAGCTATCTGGCCATCCAACAAATCCCATTTTTCAATGCAAAATAGAACTTATACATAGTATGCCACTGTACATATCTCTCATTCCCAATAGCCTGTCTGGAAAGTATTTCTAATGAGACATGTGATATTAGGGCCATAGACAGCATAGTCTTAACACCATCTACAGTAGGATCCATTTAATCTCAAATTACTATTCAGAATAAAGTAAAGCACTACCACCTTCCAACCCCTGCACCCCGTCAGCATCAGACTACCAAGATGCAGGGCTTGGGAGAGGCAGTTTTAGTCTGTCCTGCTCTGGCAAAAGAGATAGGGGAGAGGTAGTTGAAGACCCCAGCCAGTCACTATTTACTGGTTAAATAGGGGTGAAATATTTAGGCGGGCAGCCAGTCAGTCTTAAGCACTGAAACCTACAAAAAGGTGGGTCTGGGGGAGGGGCTGGTGACAGCCACCTCACTATTGCTGGGCTTCAGCATGTCGCCCATGGCCTTCTACCCAGTGAGCATTACCTCGCAAACAAATATGATATGAAATTTCTGAATGGTAGAAACAAAAATATCACATACCTATAGGTAAAGCTGTGTCTGTGCTTAAACCTGAGCCAATCAGAAAATCTCCAACCAGAGCTGGTCTCTCATACACCCAGGATGGGAACACAGGGAGGTGCTGGCCGGAATTTTTTTTGTTCTGCTTGTCTCGAAGCATCTTTCTTGTAAGTTCTAGAGACTAGCGAGAACATTTTAAAAAACAAAAACAGAAAGAGATACTTTAGTGCACATGAAACTACAAACTCCATGGAACTTAACAATAGTGTAGAGAAAAAAAAAAAATCACTCATCCAATATGATTCAATTGAGACAAAATGAGATACAGTTCTATCTGCCCATCACAAAGCAAAGGGCTGAGGAACAAAAGAAAGATCCATTATGCTTATAATGTATAGCAAGAATCTGTCATCTGTCATCAGTCAGAATTTCAGTCAGGATTTCAGTCCACATGGACTCACGGGTAAGTCAGGAGCACCAGCAGCAGGGCTGCCAGAGCTTCACCAGTCAGTGTTTCACACCAGGACGTTACATAGGAAGAACCTGAACTGCTTTTTCCTGGAGGTCACTAAATCTAATACTACTTGTGGGAAGGGAGCACTGGTACCTGATGTTGTTCCCTCGCCCCGCTGGGGAAGGTGCCAGGACAGATGTAGAAGGCAGAACTAAGATGGAATGTGTGCAGATCGCCAACTCTCTAGGAGACTGGCAGCAAAGTGGCCAGACTGGGCTCAGCTGGTCAGTTTTTGGAAGCACCCACTTGGGCTGTCACTCTGAAGGGCAGGCAGACATTATCTACACTGACCAGGGGCCTGGTTCTTTATGCAGCCACCTGGGATGATGGATGAAAGCTACATGAGTCACAGAGAGTTCAGCAGATGTCCTACACATGTGACACACTTAGTTACTCTTCTCTCGTTGCTGTGACAACTACCCAACACTCAAAATGAAGGAAGGAAAGGTTTATTTAGCTCATAGTTACTGGAGGTTTCAGTCCATATTTGGCTGGCTCAAGGCTGAGTGGAACAGGGCAGAGAGCATCCAGTTCATGGAGGCAGAACAACAATTGTGACAAAGGCAACTACAAAGAACTACAAAGTCAGTCTGTCTCTCTGTGTCTCTCTATATTACATTCAGGCTCTCTGCCTCAGTCTATCCACCTTAGGCCACACCCATAATCTCAGCAGTACTCAGATCAATGAACCCATCATACTAAAACACATAATCCCAGTGTATCATGAGTCAAGTCTCAAACTCTAGAAGTCCCTGCCCCATGATTGCATGAGGCTTTGGAGGGACAACTAGACAGAAACCGTAACACACACCTGACTAGCTTGGCAGTATCTTTGTCAGCACTGCTGTGCTTAGCGTGCACTTGTAAGGACAGGACACATTAGGTGAATGTAGCTGTGAAGGGGGGTCTGAGGGTCATAACGGTGTAAGAAAATATGTGAGACTCACATCAAAAAGATCAGGGTAGGACACAAACCAAGAACCAGCACCAAGTACAGCGGGACAAAATCACCGCAGAAAACACACAATAATAATTAGGAAAGGGGGCGGGGGAGGTAGCTCAGAGGCACAAGGGCCTGCCTGGCAAGTGCAAGGTCCTGAGTTCAATCCCTGGTTCCACACACACACACACACACACACACACACACAATAATAACAACAACAATCAGGAAATATTATCATGTCAAAAAACCTGTCATAGCGGCACATGGCAGCACACCTGTAATCCCAACACTCAGCATTGCCTCAAGTTTGAGGCAAGCCTGGAGTACATAGTGAATGTATAGCAAAACTCTGTCATCAATCAATCAATCAATCAATCATAAAAAAGAACTGTCACAGATTCCAGGAGCTGTGACTTATGCTGTCTCAGATTCACGTTACCACCTGCCACAGGTGGTTCTCAGCAGAACCTCACTGGAAATATTTATCTCTGTGATGAAGAATTCCTACATAAATGGCATGATCTAGCCTCGGCCCCTCTAAAATAGGTTTATTTTTCTTTTCGTGTTTTTGCTATTGGGGACTGAACTCAGTCATACTGAACTCTATTCCCAGTCCTTTACGTTGAGAGGAAGTCTTGCTAAGACATCCCGGCTGGGCACGCACTTGCAATCCTCTTGCCTCTGCATCCCAGAGTGCGGGGAGGACAGGCGTACAACACCAAGCCTGGCTCAGATTCTTTTTTAGTAGACGGCATGCCTCAAGCACTGCCTCTGTGAACGCCGGGGAGCAGTTACCTGCTGCAGCGTAGAGCCTGTGGCCACACTGCCGAGCTGCTTCCTTAGCTCCTCGAGCTCCTGCATGGACATCTTGGAGGCCGTAGTAGGAACACTGAAGGTGGTGGTGCTGCTGGCCATTGCAGTGGCTGCAAGCTCAGCTCTGTCTTTTGCATTCTGTTGCACATACTGCAGAGTCTGAAAATACACACAACTATATTCAAATGTGCTGTGAGTATAACTGGGCTGGCAAGGCCAAGCCCTCTCCCTTCTTTCCTAACTGAAACACCTACCTGTGGTAACTTTGCCTTCAGAGATGAGCTTCCTTCTCCATGCCACCTACAGCTCCTGGGCTACAGCAACGACCTCCCCTTATGTGTCCTAGCGCTGGGGGTCGGCACGTGCCTGCTGCACCCCTCCACCCATGAGAAAGAGGACCTATCATTTGCTGTCTCCTCCAAATGATGTGAGAAACATGAAACAACCAGGAGGCATGATTTTTGTAAAGCTAAAGTGCTCCACCCCTAGTTACAACTACCATCTCTCACATTTATGCCCATCTTGAATACTACTCATTCTGATTCAAAAAGAAAAAAAGTCCTCCAAGTACTGTTGGCGCGACGCCAGGAAGGGCTATGAGTGGGGGGAGCATGGTAGGCAGAAGCAAGGAGTGTGCGGAAGGCATGAGCTGTGGCACTCATCCCAGGGTTCCTGGGCCTAAGCACTTGCTCTGCTCTGCCAAGCCACGCCCCAATGTTCCTGGCATGCTCCAAGCAGGTGCACTAAAGGGGACTGCACGGGCCATTTACCTCCTTGTCTTCTGTGAGCTTTGACAACAGGTACACCAGTGGATCAAGGTTCCTTGTATTTTTAGATTTCAGTTCATCGTATTTCTTTAGAAAATCCTCAGGAGTTCGAGAAAATTCTGCAATTTTGACCTTTAGAAGCACAAATGTGACTGACTTAATAACAATCAATAAAACACTAGGAAAAAACTTCCATGAAGAACACAAAAACCTAAGTGGTGTTAAATTAGGTAACCAAAGAGCTAGTCAAATAGCTCAGTGGACTAAAGTACCTGCTTAGGCAGACACAGGGACTGGGGTTCAATTCCCAGTGTGCCATGCCAGCCCTACCCCCAAGGCAAGCTGAGAAGGCAGCTGAGACTGGGCATGATAATCCAGCACTTCAGAGGCAGAAAACAGGAGGATCATGAGTCAGATCTATGTAGTGAGACCCTGCACTAACTACATAAAAAAAAAGAGTAAAAATAGAAAAGAATAAATTAGGCAACTTAGTAAGTTAAATTAGGCAACTTAGTCAGACACTGTCCCAATAAACTGAGAGGGAGCTGGGATTATACCACAGTGTGAAGCCCCTGGGTCCGATGCCCAGTACCATAAAGGAAAAGATGTATATTCCTAAATTCTACTCCACTCAGTTTTTCTAACGGCCTTGGTGTCATCCTTATGCAGTTTAGGTAAATGAAGCTTCACAATGTGTTTTAGAAAGAAATTTCAAATTCAAATATTTCACTGAAGATTTGTAATTCTACACTTGATTTTAGCCAAAAGGCCAAGAAGCAGTAAGATTTATAATTCTGAATTAAGTATTACTTGAATTAAAAAAAAAACTTTAAAGGATTTCAATATGGTTCATACCAGCCGCTTCCATTCTTAGCCCCAGAAACAGGTCTGAGTTCTCAGGGACCAAAAGGCAGGAATATGTGACTCAGGGTTCCAAGCAACCCTGCCCAGGCCTCGACTGACTTCTCTGTATAATGGAGTCAGTGACAGGGTCTGCTACCAGAGTCAGGAGAATCACAGAATACAGTGTGTGCCTGGCCCATGGAAAACAGCTGCTAAGTGCTGCTGATCTTAGCTAATGGCAATGCTGAGCTACCAGACTCCCCCAACCCAGAACGCCCCCCCAACACAACCCCGCATGAGGGACAGTCCCTCACCTTGGCACTGTGGGCAGAGACTGTTGTTGTGACATAGGGGGTCCGATTCTTCTGCAGAAGGTCAATGTAGACCTCAGCTCCATCCCCTCCGTGGACTCGCAGCAAGCTGAGCAGCTCATTTACATCATGGTGAATCCGAAACTCACTCATGGTTCTAGCCCTGAGACATCAACATCAGCAGACGTTCTTGTAAAACTGCTCTAGACATTCATACACTTAAAATCTTACACAAAAATTTAAAAGATCAAATCTGACCAACTTCTGGCCTTTGATAAAGCAGATCATTACCAGGCCCGGCCTAACCCCTGCCTTCCTATAGTTGTCTGCTCCTTTACCACCTCTACTTCTGGGACATCCTGCTGTGTGCCAGCCATCCTCACTGGCTTCTACCATCAGTCATTCCCAGCCCATTCTTCAGCTCAGGGAGCACCCCAGATGAGCTGTATGAATGGTCCCCACAACCCTCCTTTGCTGGGTGACTCCATCCACAGGTGGCCCTGGCCCAAGAGGAAGCTGTTCTGCTGCTTCAGTGAACGGGTGAGAGCTTTCTGGCCCCAGCTACGCAGATACAACGTCTCTGCTCCTGGAAGGTCCAGGATCTACAAGAGCAGACATGAGCCAAGGTCACTGCCCTTGTTTCTACACAGCTGTTAAAATAAGTTCTCACCCGAGGCCATGCCCAGTTCTCAGATCCAGAACTGTTCAGCAGCGTTCTATCCACACACCTGCTTTTGCATTCAAGAACCTGGGATATCTTCTTCCTGTCCTAGGCCTGGCTAACTAGAAAAATGTTTGGGGTAAGATTTCTGAACATTCATCTGAACAGCTCATGTGTAGGAGATGGCTCTATCATAGCTCTGTCTGCCCTGTTAGTTGCTATGTATTAGCACCTGTTCACTGAACACATACATTTCTGAGACCAAAACCTTACCTGATGTCCCCAAGAGACAGCAAATAATGTAGGGCTTCTTAACTAATGTCCTAGCGGACAGCAGCTGATTGTCCAGGGACTTCCACTCTTCCACTGACTAATGCGTCAGTCAACCATTATCAGGAACGCTGTGCTGCTATAGGACATTAATATAAATACACATGGGTATTAGCCACAGATACAAAAATAGGCCTAAGCAAACTTTACAGGTTTCACATAAATTCTTTTTTTAAAAATATTTATGTAGTTATTTTATGGCCGGCTCAGCCTGCTCTAGGGGGTGAGGCTGGCGCAACATGTGGGGCTGGGGATCAAACTGCGGTCCCTGCAGTCGCCTAAGGTTTCCTAAGCAGGCGCTTTAGACCACTGAACCATCTTGCCAGCCCTCACATAAATTCTTAATGTAAGAAGTGCGATTAAAATATGTGGTAAAAATATTTACATTAAAAAATCATTATAGCAAAAGATACAATGTCACCAATCCCCCCCAAAACACTTTCCCTCGATGTGAACATACCTATTCCATCATTCCTGCCACTTTCTGAAGCAGTTCATGTCTTTGTAAGAAGCAACTAAAAATAGAGCGAATGCTGCTGCCAAGTGCCCTTCGTCAGAAGGCAGGCCTGTCAAAATACGATGGCTGTCCTCATCTGGTGTGCTCAATGGATCTGGCAGCAGGCTTTTTTCGGCTCATCCTCAAAGTCAAAATGACCCCCCCCCCAAAAAAAAAGGGAATGTTTTGAATCATTTTAGAACACAGAGGCAACCATAATAGCTCCTTAGTTCAACTGAAGACACTCGGGGAAGAGGACTTCCAGAACTGCTTCAAAAAATGGTAAGAATGGTGGGATAAACGTGTTCAAAATGAGAGAATGTATTTGAGGGTTATTAATGGCAGTGTATTACTATAATACATTTTTAAAAATTAAATATTTATTATATTTTTTGGTCATACCTCATCTGTATGGAAGGGTTCTTAATTTGGGATTCACAAGCAACAGAATCTGTGGAAATTAGTTGGAACCAATTATTTCTGTGATTTTCACACGGCATTGCAAGAAATTTACCAAAGCTCTGTGATTTATGAGAAGAATCGCTGAGTGCCAAATAGCTCAGCGTATTAAAGCCCCTGCCTAGGCAGACTCAGGAGTCAGGGGTTCAATCCCTCAGCATGCGCTGAGTCGTTGATTGAGACTAGGTATGGTGGTGCTGGCCTGTAATCCCAGTACTTGGGAGCCTGTGAAAAGGAGGATCACTATGAATCCGAACTACGTAGTGAGATCCTGTAGACCCTGTACTAAATACAAAAAAAAAAAAACCAAGAATCACTGTGCTAACACATCCAGTGTTAACACAAGCCACAAGTTAAACAGACTATTAAGGACAGGAGACTCAGTACACACCCTGGACTATGTGAATTCACTAGGGAATATCAACTTGGAACTCTCCCTGAAGCACTACACTCTAACCCTGTATGTTCAAAAATCTCTTGGCATATAAACCTCCATACTGGCTAATGTAGGTGCTTTGCTTTTAGGAATGAAAGCAGAGGATACACCTGAGCTGATGCTCAAGTTCCCAGCACAGAGCCTTTCCAATTAAGAGGTGCTCATCACAGCCAAGTAGGAAATATAAGACCAGCCCAGAACGGGCTGTGGAGTCCCAAGCAATTTGACCCCAAGAGCCACCGAACAAGGAGCTTGTCCTTTGTGAAGAAGGATTTTTTTTTGGTCTGGCTGGCTGCCTTAAGGGCAGGTCTGGGGATAGAACTACCATCCCGTGTCTTACTGGATTGCCTGCACAGGTGCTTACACCACTGAGCTAAACAGCAAGCCTCTAGAGGTTGTCCTTTGTAAGCTTCCACTTACGAGGGGGAGTAATACTGTGCAACGACATAGAACTGCTATGGAAATTAAATAAAATCATGCTTTTTGTTGTTGTTGTTAAGGTCTTGCCATGTAGTTCAGGTAGGTCTTGAACTTATTATGTAGCGCTGGCTGGCCTTAAATCAGCAGTGATCCTTCTGCCTCAGCCTCCCGAGTGCTGGAATTATAGGTGGGCAACACCATGCTCGGTTCGAATTCATTCTTATAAAGAAATGAAGGAATCACATAGTAAGCGCCTGTCAGCAGGAAAGCCAGAGCAAACATTGCTGATGTGACCACAAAAGGCCAACTACCTAGAATGCTCATTCTGCTACCTGGGAAATATTAAGCCTGAATCAATGACTTAAACTTATACTTTCTTGAGTACTAAGGAGCCCCAACATGAGGCACTGCACACTGCCTGCAAAGCAGAAAAACAATCTGAAACTTCTCAGTTTTATCCACATTCTGGAAGGCTTTCAGAGGCCTTCAGATTTTTGGTAATGGCTGGTCTATTTCAGTGGGCATGTTGGTGGGTCAGGGAAGCCTTTGCCAACACCACCAAGCACCCTACATTAGACACAAAAGTAGAGAACTATTTCTGAGGAAAGATCACCTAAGTGGATACTCATTTTAATTATGTCTTCAGGAAACTTCTGTGATGCAAACAAAAGCTCTGATAACCCCGCTGTTCTGCCTGAACTGGAGACAATGCCTACAAGGAGACAGTTCTCAAAGAGTATCTCTTCTAGAACCTCTGGAAATGGTCTAGATCAACTCTTGGTTGTCACAGTGACTAGAAGTGTGCTCTTGACAGTGTTACGAAAGCCACTACACTGTCCACACAACTGTCGCACAGCCAGGAAGACCACAGTGTCCTCCAGGAAGACCACAGATGTAGAAAAGCTTGATGAATTGCTACAGGTTACTGTAATGATTTTTTTGAGGCTCCGGGGTTCCTTTCTCTATCAGTTGTCACCAAAGACGTCCATGACTGAACCGAACTTATCTGTAGGTTACATTCCACCATGAACGAATTAACTGCGCACCGCCAGTGAACAGCGATTAAAACAAGGAGGAAAGTGAGGAAGGCCCTTTGGAGACTCCGAGCTTACTGCAGAAAGTGGCCTGAAAAAAATCATTATTTTACAACTCGTGAAAAGTGAGGAACGCAAGTGCTATACAGAGACAGAAAACTATTAAAGATATACTAAAGCTCTTCCTAACCCTAAAAATAACTAATTGGGGACAAAGCTAAAGAGGAAGAGTAATGAAATGACGAAAGTTTTAATTCATCTATTAAAGAAAAAGCGACCCTTCCCGCTCCAGTTTGCACACATGCACACGCAAGCCCCGTTCAATGAGAATACATCTGGGGGGAAGGAGAGACCGTGAAGCTCCCGTAACCTCCAGCTGCCCACGCTCTCCTGCACATCGCGAGCCCTAAGACATTCCCGGTGTTGTTTTCAGCTACCGTTTAGACTAGGCTGTGAATTCCCCTGACATTCTTCTCTCCTACGTCACTAGCGGACTCCGGAGTAGCAGGAACCGCTCCAGGGACACCGAGCCGGACCACCGAGCCCCCGCGGAGGCCGGCTGCGGGAGGCTGGAAGGCAGCCCCCACCACAGGCTGGCCTGGGGCTCTGGGCTGTCAGCAGAGAAGGGTCCTATAAACCCAACTTCTCAAAGGCTACTGGCTCCGGGAGGCGACTACTGGGACCCCTGGGAAAGGCCAGAGGCGGCGAAATTCAGCGGATCCAAGCGCTGGGCCTGAGTGGCCGTAGAAAAGGCCAAAGAGGAGCGCGGGAAAGGCGCGCGCGGCGGGACCAGATGTTCCACCGCCGCGGGGCCGGGCTCCACAGCCCCAGGACCCGCCCCGCCCCCGCCGCTCCCCACGGGCGCGGCGACCTGCGGCACGCACGACATTCCAGCCCCCAGGGCGCCGCAGAGACTCACCGCAGCCCGCCGGGCCCGCCAGAGCCGCCGCGCGGAAGTGCCTGACGTCACGTCCGGCCCCGCCCCGCGGACGGCGGCCGAAGGGCTGCGCCGGGGCCCCTAGGGCGATGCTCCTGCCTTCCGCGCTCCGGGCTCGCCTGGCTGGGGCGCCCGGGGCAGCCGAGCCGCTGCCCGTGGAGCGGAACCCCGCGGCCCGAGCAGCGCCCTTCGGCTTCGTGCCACGCCTGATGCGTTTCCCGAAGGAACACGAGTTCTTCGAAGTGCGTGCGTGAAGGCGGACTGAGGCCGCGGGCGGAGGGGCGGTGCAGCCGGGGTGGGGGCGGGGCCTGGCGCTAGGCGCCCAGCGGCGAGGGCGGGGCATAACGCTGCGGGGCGGGGCATAACGTGGTGGGCGGGCCGGGCGGGTTGGACGCGCTGCTGTCTTTGATCCTGGGTTGGGGTCTAACCTTGCGGGACCGAGATTCTAGGCCCGAGCGCTGCCCACGGTGCTTGTCTCCTACAGGACGGGGATGTGCAGCGGCACCTGTACCTGCAGGATGTGCTCACGCAGGTGGCCGAGGCGCCGGAGAAGTCTAGGTGAGCAGCTCAACCCGCGCCTCTTTCCCTGGTGCAGCCCCTCAGCCGCTCCCCAAACAGTCGCTTGCAGTAGAGACCTCAGATCCCTGGGAGACAAACCTGTTACAGGCACTTGGCCTTGCCCCGCGTGCTGCCAGCAATAAAATGCAGTCTTGGTTTGGTTGTTTTCTCTATGAATTTCGATTGCAGAAATTTAATTCTTAACCAAGTAGGGGACTGGGGAGTTAGCTCGGCCGACTTCGTGTCTGCCTGGCAAGCACGAGGACCCGGGTTCCATTCATAGTACCACATGCAGTGCCGGCTATGATGCATGCCTGTAATCCCAGCGCTGGGGAGGCTGAAAACAGGAGGATCACTACAAGTCCAAGCTACATAGTGAGACCCTGTACCAAATAAATAAAGGAAAGATTTTTTAAATATAATTTTAAAGAATAGGGGTTAGGACTATAAGGAAACTCCCAGGGCTAAATCAGGCTTCTTAACTGGGCATCTGGCAGAAAGTCCTGCTCTAATTGGCTCCAGTGAGATGGGTGTCCTTTCCCAGGGTGCCCGAATTCACCTGTCAGGTGGCTGGCTGCTGCCAGGTGTTTGCTGCCCTGGAGGACTACCAGCACCACTACCATATGATGCACGGGAATGCCTGCTCCCTGTGTAGCCGCGCCTTCCCTTCCGAACACTTGCTGGATACCCACATTCTGGAATGGCATGATTCACTCTTCCAGGTCCTGGCGGAAAGACAAAACATGGTATGTGGTGGGAGCAGCCTGGGGATGTGCCCGGTGGGGGCTAGGACCTGCATGGATATGCTCATGCGCTGTCCTTTTCAGTACCAGTGCCTGGTTGAAGGCTGTCCTGAGAAATTCAAGACTACCCAGGCCCGGAAGGATCACATGGTGAGGCTCCATCTCTACCCTGCAGATTTCCGGTTTGATAAGCCCAAGACCAACAGAGGGTACGTGAGGGACTGTGCCGTTACCACCTCTGGTCTTAGAAGGGCATCAAGAGAAGCTCAAATGCCAGACCCTGTAGTCAAGCATACTGTAATAGTTATCTACGAGTAACTGAAATCTTGATGATAGGAGTTAGTATCCAGAGGGGTTACAGAAACACTGGTCTCCTATGGAAGGGAGGCAAGAGGAGAGTTTCTGGCAGGGGCTTAGGAGGATACGGGGATGAGAGGGACCTTTCTCTGCTCGTACTGGGCTGCCACCCCCTCGTTCATCATAGGCAGGTGGAGCAGCCCTCTGAAGCTGCGAACAGGGACCTGCTAGGGTCTTTGCAGGCTGTGAAGCAACATGGCAAGTAACCATCCATAACACATGAGAGTCAATCTAGAAACCTGAAGAAATTTAAAGTGCATTCCTTTCCATTTCTTTGCTTTTTTTTTTTTTTTTTATCTGATTCTTTTCAGGAAAATCTTCATAACCGTAAAAAATCTGCATTGGTTGGACTTGTTTTAGACTTGTTATTTTCCTAAATAGCATTTTGCTGCTTAAAGTAAAATAATTGGAGAGCCTACTACAAAGTGGGAGGCTGCATAAGAATCTAATTTTTAGATAATTTTCTAAGGGATTATTTTAACAGAAAAGCCCTACAATGCTGATCAACACATTGGTAATACAGAAGATGTTCTGCTGTATAGTCTTTAGTTAATTTTAGGAAATATCTCTATCATGTAAGACATTTAGCATCATTGGTTGGTATTTCCACAGGGTACCGTAAAATGCTATTTTCAGAAAACAAAGTATAATCATTATGATTAGTTTTATAAAATTTAAGACTTATGTAAATAATAACTTTATAGCAGTCTGTTTTCTGGTGGTTTGAAAATAGCACCATAAAATTAGAATATGCGAAATCATGAGAAAATGTCTTAATAAAAAAAAGGCTTTTCCTTAACAGTTCATCTCTGGGGGTGCCCATGGCTACCGGGGCTCTGTGGGCCTGCTACTTATCACTTTGTCCTCTGCAGCACAGCCATGCCAGTGGCCATTACAGACCAGTCCACCAGAACCCAGCCGGATGATGGGGATGCCATGGAAGTCTGCTCTGAACCCATGGCTCTGCCCCAAGCACCAGTGGGTGAGAGGCGGATCTATAGTCACAGGTTAGTGTGAAACCTCTTACTAAAATAGTGTGTGTTCTGACCCTGGGCCCATAATCTTTTTGAGAGGAAGACTGAATGAAAACATTAATATCTGTGCAATTGATAGCCTGAAGGTTCTTGGCATTCTGTGTGTGAACCCTGAAGCCCAGAACGGGAAGCACCACTTATTTTGCCCTCAGTCTAGGCTGGGCAGGAAGAACCTTTGTTGGCATTTGCCACAGCCACAACCTAGCAGACTGTCTAGCGTTGGGTCAAAATATAAAGCAAGCCCAAGTTTGGGGGAAAAGGTGAACAGTGGGGGAAAATAGCCAAAGAACATGCACTGGTGGCGAAGTGTGCGTGCATGTGTGCTCCTCAGGAGCTTCCCCTGGCTGCCCAAACTGAGCTGGGGATTAGTTTTAATATGGAGTGGGTGCCAGGAAGCTTGGCAAGAACAGGCTTTCTTGGCTGAATTCTCCCAAGATAGTGCCCACTAGTACCGGGAGAATCCCCTGTATAGAAGAAGCAGATCTGAGGCAGTAGGTTCAGGAGACCAGCTCTTTTTCCTAAGTGTTTTACAGCGTACAAGAGAAAGGGAACCTTCCAGAATAAGGAGGAAATGCATTAAAAGCTTCTATTGCTTGTTGGCAAAGGAAATGCCTTTTCTTTTCTTTTTTTTTTTTTTTTTTTTGTGGGACCGGGGTTCAAACTCACGATCTTACACTTGCCAGACAGGCACTTGTGTCACGGAGCTATCTCCCCGGCCCCGGAGATGCTTTTTTTGAAATACTGTTTAATGTGAACCTTTTTTTCATTCCAGAATACCTTCTACTATCTGTTTTGGACAGGGTGCATCGAGAGGGTTTAAAAGCACCAAGAAAAAAAATAAACACTAGTGACAGGGAGAAAGAACCAAGCATGGACAGAAGACCATGGCCTCCTGCAAGAGCTGGCGTCGTCAGGGCCTTTCTCTTATTTCTGGTGTTGTTGCCCTGGGAGTGGACCTTTGTTGCTCTCTGTGTCTTGATCCCTCTACAGGCAACTTAGCAGCTGTTACCAGAGGCAGCAGGGGATCTGCGCAAATGACTGGGAAGCACTGCAGAGAGCAAGATGGGTCAATGACCTCCCTCCCTCTGCAGGGGCCACCCTAAGAATGTCTTTTTTAAAAACATAAAGTTTATTTTGCGGGACCGGGGTTCAAACTCACGATCTTGCACTTGCCCAGCAGGCACTTGTGCCTCGGAGCTATCTCCCCAGCCCCCATAAAGTATTTTTCACTGACGGTCTATAGTCTTGTTTCTGTGTTGTTGAATTTGATGGGGAAATGGGCGGTGATCAGCCAGGACTATTTTGTTTTCAGTGTGTGATTCTTACAGAAATTATAAAATCGCAGAGCCTCTGAGAGGCCGTGAGTGGGTCAGGTTTCTGTGGCTAGTCATTGGCCTTTGTGACTTCAAGAGAGACATCCAAATCGTTCTGAGTCCCACCAGCCAGTGAAACCTGCCTGGACGTGGTGCCAGGAAGGGGTGTAGAAGGAGGTCCCCTGGGAGGGTCCTGGGTAGACACAACAAGGAGGATAGGGAGAGTGACGGCAGGCAGCAGCCTGTGTGTGTGTGTGTCAGAAAAGCATGCAACGAGAATTGTACAGCAAGCAAAAACAAGTCAGGAAAGAGCATGGAGTTGCCTAGTAAGGAGGATACCCGGAGAAGGCAGCTTTCTTCTGAAGTCGGGACCCTGGACCAGGTCTGGTAGAGCCCGTCAGCATCATATGGTTGGACCCTTCTGTGCTGAGAGGTTGGCCAGCCAATCCCTCCCACCTTCACCTCCCAGCCTACTCTTTGGGCTGTGGATCTGGCTAAAGACAGCTGATGGCCCCTTTGCAGTGTGGCTGAATCTAAAGGATGCTTTAGATTGGGGAGAAACAGCCATTGGTGCTTTTAAGTACTTTAAGACTCAGGTACAAAGTGCTCAGGAAAACCCTACAACTTTTACGTATAGGTCCTGATATGTGGACAGAAGGACCTTCAGGTCATACTGCTCTGGGATGGGAAATGAGCCTCCACTGAGGTGGGTATGGTCTCTTGAGAAACTACAAATACGGAGAACTACAAGAAGGCATACCATTCTGTCTCCGTCTTTAGTAGACTTGGAGGTAGGAGGTGTGCATTCCTCCGTCTCCTGCTTTTCCTTGCTCTACCAAAATACTGCAGCCCTGTCAGTGGCTATCAGCATGACTGTTTATCTATTTAGGTCTGTCTGTCTATAGTCATGCTTTTTTCATGGTATGTTTTTTAAAATTGTATGTATGTGTTTTATTAGGTGTAGAGTCACAATGCAGCTCAGAGTCTTAGTGATCCTCCTGTCTCCACCTCCCCAGCACTGGGATTACAGGCATGCCCCACCACACCCTGTTTCAATGGCTGGCACAGCCTGCAGTACGGGGGATTGAACCTCATGCTTGCCGGCAGGTGCTTAGACCGCCGAGCTATCTCCCCAGACTCCACAGCAGCATGGGTTGCCATACTTCTCTTGCTAACATTACTGTTACCCACTGCATTGTGTTGTAGTCTTTGGGATCTCTATTGGCTTTTCCCTTGCTGAGACGCAGGACCCAACACCCACAGTTCAAAGGAGAAAAGGATTACTTTGGCTTATGATTGCAATGTCTGCATACCGTGTTCTGCAAGCTCCGAATCAGAAATGAAAGGTGAAAGGCCACAGGAGAAGCGACTGCTTACCTGTGGCAGCCAGAAAACAGGAGCTGAGGATGAGAATACGTCCTTCCAGGCTACCAGCAGTGACACACCTACAATCAGGTTCCACCTCCTAACCACACACAGTCATAAACTCATCAAGGGATTAATCCTTTGAGTATAGACTCCTCCTCCCCCACCCCCAGTGATTCAGTCACCCTTTAAAAGCTCCACCTCTGGACAGATGAGACTTGAGGGGCACTTTAATTTATTTATTTTTATATATTATGGCCGGCTAAGCCTGCCCTGGAGATGGGGCTGGCTCAGCATGTGGTGCCAGGGAATCGAACCGCAGTCCCTGCAGTTGCCTAAGCTTTCTTAAGCAGGAGCTTTAGACCGCCGAACCATCTTGCCAGCCCTTGGGGGCACTTTAAATCTAAACCATAGTAAGACAATCTTACCTTCCTACCTAGAAAACTATTATTTCTGTCTTCTGAGAAAAAAAAATATGAAACGTGAAGAATGTATTTGTCATTTTCTCACAAAGAATGCAAAACTTAGTGTAGAATATTACTGAAGCTGGTGTTATGGCAAACCTATAATTCCAGCACTCAGGCAGCACAGGCAGAAAGGTCATCCTAAGCTGTAGAATGAAACCCTGCTTTAAAAAAAAAGAAGTGCTGGGTGGCGAGATGGTTCAGCGGTCTAAAGCACCTGCTTAGAAAAACTTAGGAACTGGAAGGACCGCGGTTCGATCCCTGGCACCACATGCTGTGCCAGCCCCAGCCCCAGGGCAGGCTGAGCCAGTCATAATACAAAAATAAATAAATAAATAAAATTTAAAAAATAAAGAAGTGCTATTGATGAAGAAGAAATTTGGCATCATAATTATTTGAACAATGTTCTTGTTCATTGGAAAAGGCTCACATCTTTGCTATAGAATATAGTATAGGCCTAGGTTGCAGGTGTCAGAAATATTCCCTAAGGAAATTCAGCTTGCAGATTCTGCTGTGGCCTCTGCTGCTTCAAGCTCTGTAATGCCACCCTCGGAGAACACGAAGAAAGATGCCAGGAAGTCAGTCACGGAAGACAAAGACCTAGTCAACAAATCTGGGGGCAAAGCCAAGAGAAGTCCAAAAGCTATGTACGACACACTATAAGGAAGCTCCTGGGTACAGGCCATTAGGAGCTCCTTAGGAAACTGTCAAGCTTGTTCCAAGACATAGAGTTCAAGTTATTTGTGCCAGAAATACCTGTGGCATTCACCCAGTCAGTTGTTGATGAAGATGTGTGAATGGATCTAATAAGCTGTACATTTGGAAAAATAAAACCATGATTAAATAAAATCAAGTGCCCAATATGGACTTGGTTTTCTTTTGTTTTTGTCCATGAAAGCAGTGACCATTTTAGCTGTAAAACACACATGAGGGCTAGCCTATGGCTACAAATGCCCGGGAAGGTTTTTTTTTTTTTTCCTGCATTTAGTGCCATGGCAAGTTTTCTTTTAGCATACAGAGCAAAGATGGTGGCAAGAATTTTATCCACTGAAGTATTTTTTAAATAACCTTTTTTCCAAAAATGCCCTTTCTAGTCACTTTTAGACAACCCTTAGGAAAGTCAACGTCTGAATGATAGAAATACTCCCCCCCTACACAGATACATGCACACATCAAACACTTCATAGCAAAGAAGCAGAAAAAAGAACTATACTCTTCGGCTGGTGACACAGCTCAGCAGACTAAGCACCTGCTTAGGCAAATGCAGGAACTGGGGTTCGATCCCACATGTGCCAGTCCCACTCCCAGGCACTGAGCTGGCCACTAAGACTGGGCATGAGGAGGCTGAGACCAGGGGGATCACTGCGAGTTGGAGCTGTGTAGGGTGACCCTATACCAAACACATTAAAGAAAGAAAGCAAAACTATGAAACCATTTTTTACACCTTCACTTGATAGAAGCCACCACACCGCTTGAGCATTAATAAAAACAATAATTATAATCAACAGAAATGCTTCAAATTATTTAAATCTGTGAGTTCACAATGATTCTTTAAAAGCACACACTTTACTGACTACGTTGGGGAGGGTTTGGGAACTGACTCATCATTCTGAAAATTGGTAATTTGAAGAAAAATCAGAAATTATTCTCCTTCCTATAAGAACTGCATCTTGGAAATGAAATAGTTGATGTCAGTGGCTGATAAGAACAAAAGAATGAATTAATTTGATATTAGGGTTCTGGTCTAAGACCACCAATCTGCTCAGAGGTACAATGACAGAATAAAACAGACAAAACATATTTTAGCTACAAGGGGTACCAGGATTGTCGAAGCTTGTTGTGGTTTGGGGTTTTTGCAAGGTGAACAATATAATACAGGACACATTTTATGATGTCACTCTATAAGGAATCACCCAAGAATCATATAAACAAATGCAGAAAATCTATCCACACACTAAATACTAAAGACTCTAGGGAAGGACCTGGATCTTAATATCCTGCATGAATCCAGATGAAAACCCAGAACTCATAACAATGTCTGCCACAAGTCCAACCAGAGGCCTAGAGCCCACAGCAAAGTCTCATGAAGTAGGCCTGCTTCGTGGATCTCTGCTGGAAAGGTCCAAGGATCAGCGGTAGAAGCTAGAAAGTCTGCACCAGCGAATGAAAGATTTGTGCTAGCAAGCTGAAGGATCTGAACTGGAGCTAGGAAGCAACACTCAAGGTAAGCACTCAAGAGCTCCCCCAAAGCCACCATAGCCATCCTCAGCAGCAATGAGGTCCCAAACTCCTCCAGTGATGAGGAAATCTGAGTTTCCATCAGGAAAGCCAATATGACAAGCTCCATGAGGCTGAGCAGCGCACCATCTTCCCCTCTGGATCCAGGAAGCAATGCTCAAGAGGAGGACCTAAACTCCTCCAAAGCTCACTGGGAAAGCCAGCCTGACAGGGTCCTGCAGAAGAGCCTCCCAAGAGAACTAGCAGCTTCCAACAGCTCCAACAGCTTCTCCAAACATCATCCCTAACAGAATTTCAGCAGCCTCTCCTATTCTGCCTTTATGCTGCTGGCAACAACCCTCAGGTGGGCCTCCCACACCCAGCACCACCTAGTTCAATTAAGCTGGGTGTAATAAGTTGACCACCAGTTAGAAATGCACCACAAAGCCCAATGCCACGCTAGAACATGGGGCACTGGC
The DNA here is from genome assembly GCA_004027915.1 of Capromys pilorides. Taxonomy (NCBI): domain Eukaryota; kingdom Metazoa; phylum Chordata; class Mammalia; order Rodentia; family Capromyidae; genus Capromys; species Capromys pilorides. Next base: position 78,339 of record PVKN010000039.1, on the reverse strand, counting down.
ATCCGTGGCCTTTATTCAGTGCACAACATGATTGGGGGTGGACGGGTGCTGGTGGACTGCAGGAAGCTGTCGCAGTCAAGGTTCAAGGACTGAGGAACAATGCATTTTTGGAAAAGCACACAGGAACAGATCTGGGTTAACTAATAACCCTAATTATCTGCTAACTGATTAGTGAGCTAAACAGAATTTGCACAAGTTAAGACCTCTGCTGCCATGTTATCTTGCTTTGCCAGAACTTCACAGACTGTTAGTCTCAGCTCTGCCCACTGGCTTAAAGATTAATCTTAAGCCAACCAGGGGTCTCACCACAAGTCATGTAGGCAAAGAGGCATAGGAGAGATTTGTGATATATTTTTTTTGCCAGCTTATTAATATCATCGCCTGCTCTGTACCACATCAAACTGGTCTTCAACCATTAGATTTTTCTCGATGGAAGTTCACACAACCCACTCAACAGTCTTATACTAAGGCTCAGTCTGATGGGTCCCTCCAAAGTAGAGCCTCAGATAAGGACTGGCATGAGAGTGGTTCATTTTTAGGAGAAGACTGGGATGAGTGAAACAAAAAGGGGAAATTTGTCCAAGGAGTATTATTCAAGTGGCCATCATTTTGGGCCGCGAAAGCCATTCTTCAGGGAACTTGTAGGACATTTCTCAGCTATCCCAGGAGATAGGAAGGCTTTTATCTACCAATTATGACAGCATATAAGCCCCCACACTTACAGTTTTGTGTGAAAGGGTGGTCAGACTGGTCAGTCCCCTGCATGGGCATCTACAAAATATCCACAGCTAACATCATATTTAATGGTGAAAGATGGGTTTTTCTAAACCCTGAGATCAGGAGCAAGGCAAGAATATCTGTTTCTGCCATTTCTGTTCATCATTGTACTACAGGTTCCAGCCTCCACAGTGAGGAATGAAAAAGTAACAGCATTTATTTTATTTTGAGACAGGATCTTGCTATGCTGTTCAGGCTGGCCTTGAGCTCACTTTTGTAGCCCAGGCTGGTCTTGAATTCGCACCAATCCTCCTGCCTCAGCCTTCCAAGAGCTGGGATTATAGGCATGAGCCACCATGCCCAGCTTGAAAAAGTAACAGCATTTAGATGGCTAAGGAAGTGAAGTTATTTCTGGTCACAGATGGCATGGTGTTATATATAGAAAATTCTAAGAAATTCACCAGAAGAAGGGTTAGAGCTAATAAATGAATTTAGCAAGTTTTCAGGACACAAAATCAATATTTAAAAAGTCAGTGTATTTCTATACATTTATAATGAACAACTCAAAAATGAAATTAAGAAAAGATTTCCTTTTGCAATACAATCAAAATGAGTAAAACACTTAGAAATAAATTTAACAAAAGAAGTATAAAACTTATCCCTGGTCCTGCCCTCCCCCACAAAAAAGAAGTATAAAACTTATAAAACATAGTTCAAAGAAGTTGAATAGTTAAATAAACCATGTTTAGAAGAAAACATACAAGCAAATGTTTCTGACAAAAGATTCTTAGACATGACACCAGAAATATAAGCAAAAAAAAAAAAAAATCAAGTAAGCAGAACTTCATCAAAATGAAAATATTTTGTGTTTCAAAGGATGCCATCAAGGAAGTGAAAAGAGAACTCACAGAATGGGAGAAAATACTTGCAAGTCATCTATCAGATGATGACTTAATATCCGGAATATAGAAAGAATCTCTACAAATGAACAAAAAAGACAAGTGACACAATTTAAAAATGGGCAAAGGAGAGCTGCAGAGATAGCTCAGCAGTCTAAGCCCTGGCCTAGGCAAGCGCAAGGACCTGGGTTCAACCCCTGGTACCACATGCAGTGCCGAACCCTCCTGGGGCACCAGAGCCAGCCACCAAGACCAGGTGTGGTGATGCATCCCTGTAATCCCAGCGCTGGCGAGGCTGAAACAGGAGAATCACTTGAGTCTGAACTGCATAATGAGATGTTGTATCAGATACACTACAAAAAAATCAAAATCTCTCCCCAGGATGGGAGGTAGACTTTCATGCATAACTAAAAGAAATGCATGAAGAGAAAGTTATTCCAGTTATAGAAGCGAGTTATTTTTCTTGACGACTCCTGCCACTGAGGTATGATGGCTGAAAGGAAGGCAAGGATTGAAGAGAAAGACCAAGAGACACGTTCCAATATCCAGCAACAGGCTGGCTCTTTTTCCCTCTATAGTCGAGATTACCCAGGGCTCATCCAGGGAAATGACAGAGAGAGAGGACAGTCCAGCCAGTGGGAGAAAGCAGAGTGCCGGGGCCATTAGCCTTTTTTTTTTTTTTTTTTTTTTTTAATGTCATACTGGAGATTGAACTCAGGACCTTGTGTTTGCCAGCCAAGTGCTTTTCTACTGAGCTATCTCCCAAACCCAAGCGGCCTTTAGTCTTGCTGGACCACCTGGAAAGATGGATTTAAACTCTGGGGCCTCTGCCTCACAGTATAGTCTCATAAAAGCATCTCATTTGAAAACCGCAATGGGGACAAAGGTGAACCCTCTCCGAATGCTTCCAACCATTCTCCCACCAGGGATCCAGCAAGCCCAGTAAAGCAAGAAGTAGGAAGTACACCATGCTGCGCCACATCGGCTCCTCCAATACTGTCCCAGAGGGGTCCCAATAATGCAGGAGTATAGTTCTGTCCTCCTGCAGGGGCTCAGGGCTGGCTCCAGAGCAATCTTTTTCATCTGCATACAAAAACTAGTGCTTGCTGAAGGTCAAGGTGAGTCCACGGCTCCTCATTCTGACAAATTTTCAAAGTGCAACCTGGAAAAAATAACACCTCACAAATGTTTAAAGGAATGATATAGCTGTTTGCCGTGGCTTTTAAAACTAACTCATCAGGGCTGGGAAGATAGCTCAGTAGAATAAGCACCTGCATGGAAAGTGCAGGGTCCTGAGTTCATTTGCTGATACCACACACATGCATGCACAAAAAAACCCAACCACCTCATAAGTGCTAAGACATGTCCTTTTCTCATGTTGCTATCTCTGAAATTTAGCATCTTATTTTCACTGGCCACTGTCTGCTTAATTCATTGCGTGACTTACTTATTAATATAGAATGTAATATAAACCATCAGAAATACTAAAGCTCTGTGTATTTAGATGACGTTTTTAGATGATTATTTTAAAAGTGAAAATGACAGTACTGGAGCTCCAGGCCATCTAGATAGTGTTATTTATTATTGCACCAGGAGAGGGGTGCAGTCCATTTATTCAGAAGAGGTTCCTGAGGATGTCTGCCTAGTTGGGGACTGGGCAGGCATGAAGGCACGAAGAAGAGCAGGCGAGAACATTTCCCTTTCCCCAGAACCTGGCTAATACTAGTAAAGTAAATTGCACTGAATTTCAGTAATATAGAAAGGATATTCTTTTACCTTTATAGTTCATTGGAAGGAAATATGGCTAGAAGTATTTCCTTGTGTATTTAGATGACATTTTTAGATGATTACTTTAAAAGCGAAAATGAAAGTACTGGACTTACAGGCCATCTAGTGTTATTTATTATACCTAAAATCACGTCCTGGCAGTGGCTCAAGCTGGTCACTTTTTCAGAGATCTCTTTGCCCTCTAGATCTTTAGGATGATGTGAAGTCTGCTGGTCAGATTTTGTGAATCCCTTCCTCCAAAACACCACAAACAGGACTAACTGAGTCTCTACCCTCCGAATGGTCCACGCCACTGTTCACACCGTAGGTGGGGCCAAAAGCAGCTTCCAGCATACCCAGAAAGGTTGAGGGCTATTACAGGCAGCTGGCAGGGGCTCTGTGGCCTTGTGCCAAGATCATGCTCAGATGAACCAGCCCCATTCACAAGGTATGTGAGCCCAGCCTTACCCTCCCACCCTCCCTGGATGTGACCTTGTTATCAGGAGCCTTGAGGCTATGTCCCAGGGCTCATAGTCTGGTCCTCTGTACACTGGCCCTGCAGGAGGTCACCCGCAGTCTGTCACCATTCCACCACTTGCCCAGTATTCATCCTTGGACCTCATAGCCCTGCACCTACAAGAAACAGGGTCTTCCCTAGCTGCTGTCTGCCCACCTTACCACGTGGTCTCCCACCCAGATCACAGTGATTCCAAATTCACCAGCAGAGGCCCAGGGCGGGTAGTTGAAAGGGCACAGAGTGGAGACCAAGAAGCTGGGGTTAAGGGTGCCTAACCACAAGACAGTGGGGACGCAGAGGTCCTCAGCTCCCCATCTATGAAGGGTCATGACGGGGCTTCCTTTCCTGCCTCTGGGCCACCTCTGGTTTTCATAGACCTCTGACTTGGCAACACATTGGCTAAATTCAGGAGGCAGCCAGCAGGGGTACACAGCTGGAGGCTCAGCCACAGTTTATATAGAACGAAGGCCTATAAGAAGGCCAGGGGCCGGCAAGATGCCTCAGCGGTCTGAAGTGTCTGGTTAGGCAAGCTTAGGCAACTGCAGGGACTGCAGTTTGATCCCGGCACCACATGCTGCACCAGCCCCACCTCCAGGGCAGGCTGAGCTGGCCACAATATTAAATAAATAAATTAATTAATAACCAATGAAAGAGCTGTCTCTTAAAAAGGCTTCCCTTGAAAATGTCACCTCAGCTTTGTCCTGGAAGCATATGCTACTTGGGCAGTGACAGAGCTACTGGCATGAGGTGCAGGGACATGCATATCTCGTCCTCCAGGTCCCCCAGAGCTGGGTGATCAGGGCATCAGGCTCAAGAGGGATTTCTAGGAAGAGACTCCTTTTTTTTTTTTTTTTTTTTCTTTTGGCTTTTTGATACAGGGTCTCGCTTTGCAGTTCAGGCAGGCCTTGAGCTCACTTTTTGTAGCCCAGGCTAGTCTCAGCCTCCCAAGTGCTGGGACTACAGGCGTGCGTCACCATGGCCCAGCTCTCCATATGTATTTGTCAGAGAAGGTTACCAAGAAATGAATTAACAAGTTCTTCTTCACTCACTTAGTTCAGCAGATTCTGCGTCAGAGGAATCTGTCACTCTTGGCTCTAAGGCCCTGTAGGGTCACTTATATGACCTCAGCCAGCACTCAGTCTAAGGATAAAGACAAGCTACCAGGCAGCAGGGCCACATGGGCAGAGCCCTGCTCCATCGGCATGGGTACTGAGCACTCGTTTTCCTCCTGTGCTGGTTGGCTTCAGAATTACCTCAAAAGTCACAACCAGTCAGGTTCTTCTGAGAGGCAGGATGATAGCAAGTTTGAGGCTGGCCTGTGCAGGTTAGTGAGTCTCAGATTTTAAAAAAGTAGGCTACAGTTACAGCTCAATTCAATTTATAATGTGCTTGCGTGTACATAAGCACACACACACACATACACACACACACCAAAAAACAAACAAAAGCTCCCTAAACAAACACCACACCTGAGCCATAGCACCAGGTCCTGACTTACCCGGTGTCTCTTGGGAACCTCAGATTTGAAAACGGAATCCAAGTATGCCCAGATCTTAAAAAGCAGCAGGTGCGCCTGGCAAGTGAGGATCACGGGAGGCGTTGGTTGCTGCTGAGGTTCCTCCCAAGCTCCTTTTTATGGAGTATTTACAGACCAACCGTGGGTCTGTGCGTCCACTGGAGCATTGTGCCTGAAATGGGCTTTCACAGCTCAGGTTCCACCACTTTTTGGCCTTCTGGCCAAGATCAAGTGTAACAACTCTAGCTGCAGCACATGCTGGCAAGCATCTGTGAAGGATGGGTCCTTCGCCTTCCATCATTTCATTTTAGAAACCCACGAATTCCTATTTTCTTAGTGATGCAGGGAGAATGTCTGATAGACATCAACATGCAATCAGGTGTAGTATCTACAGCGGCAGTAGTTTTTAACCAGTGCAGAAGAATGCAATGAAGTTCATGTGTCTGCTGTTGTTTTCTTTTGACACAGGCACACCACAGCCTGCTGAGTACTTACAGCAGGGTCCTTCCCTCCTGTATTCTGGGGGACCCAAGCCAGTGCCCTCAACCCGAGTCCTGCTGGGAAAATGTGGAATTCCTCTGGGTCCTCTTGCCCACACAGCCAGCACTGTTCCTGCCCCAGTTCCTCCTCTCCAGCTGTTAGGCAGGAGCTGGGAGGGGAGAAAGGTCTTGCCCGTTGTTCTCACTTTACCCACCGGGGAGCTTGTGTAAACCCACAGCACACTATGCTTAAGCCTCCAGATTCTAGCTGAAGATAACTGGGAAAACCATGGCTTTTTTTTTTTTTTTTCCTTTTCTATCTCAGGGACAGGCACCTCAAGAGTTCTCAATTCTGCGTGGAGGGTGAACGAATGCCCCACAAGGGGCAGCCCCTCGGCATAGGTGTTATCATAGGCAGCACAGTATTTTCCTTCCTCAGGTAAAGCCAGAGGCGTCCCAGTAAAGGAACTCGATGCAGTGCAAAGCAGCAGTAGCAGCAGGCCCACCAGTGTGTCCCTGACCTCTGGGCAAGTTAGAGGGAAGGCTTTGGGTACATCCAAGACCCTGGCCTCCTCCTGGGCACTCCCTGCGGGGTACCCCAGGCAATTCCTCACACACCAGTGGGCAGAAGGTGTGAGGTCCGGGCTGAGGGCCCACTGCCTCTGCCCCATGCCATGGCCTTAAGGAGTCAGAGCCTTTGGCCTCTGTCCCTTGCTGCCCACCCCCCACAACGTAGTCTTTTGCCTTGGACTCACAGAATAGTTTATTTTCTTAAAAAAATAAATAAGTCCCTAAATTAAGAGTGAGAGTTTCTATTTCACCTAGACATAATAAATCTAGTCACAATGAAAATAAGTTGTTGGTTTTTTTTTTTTTTTTTTCTAGCAGTCTTGCCATCAAATTATTTCAATTGCTTGTTCTGGAATTGGTTTATTGGTTTCTTTTTTTAATTTTAATTTTTTAAAAATTGTTTTCTTGCCACGCCTCCAAAAGATCTCGTAGACCCTTCCACATGCACCTGGTTACCAGGAGGGGTGTGTGAGACCTGCGGTAGTTCGTGTCCGTTCATCCCCCCCCCCACCACCACCACAAAGCTCCACGTGCTTTGTTGGTTGCTTTGTAAAATCTAGGAGGAACTGTTTAGGTTCATTTCGAGGTCACTGTATGATGTTCTTTTCATTGCCTTTCAGAAACGTTTGGTAGGAACATGATTAAAAAAATTAAGATCTAAGGTTTCAAGAATCAAATATACCATCATATTAGCAAATTTAAGAACTAAAAAAAGATTAAACAAACAAACAAACCAGGAAGTGATACCGAAACCCTGGCAGTTGCCAGGAGCAGCGTGGCTGAGATGTGCAGGACCTCTCTGCGGACAGGCCTGTGCCGGCGTTGGTCGCCATCACCCCCACAGCCCGAGGGACCCCAGCCCCTCAGCCTAAGAAGACAAGTAGTACAAGCCACAGGCGGCGGCGGCGGCGGCGGGTCCCGCGAGGAGCCCGGGCACGGGCGGCAGAGCGCCAGCCGCACCTCCGTGCAGCGGGGCGCCGAGAGGGAAAGGCAGGGAAAAAGAGGGCAGCAGCGGCTTGGCCGCCAGCTTCAGCTTTTCCAGTTCGGCCTCCTGCAGCCGCTTGGCCTTGGCGCGGCGGTTCTGAAACCAGATCTTGACCTGCGTCTCGGTGAGGCTCAGGCTGCGGGAGAACTCCGCTCGCTCGGCCACGCACAAGTACTGCTTCTGGCGAAACTTGCGCTCCAGGGCCAGCAGCTGCGCGGTGGTGAAGGGCGTCCGCGGCTTGCGCGTGTTCTTGTGCTTCCTGAGGGCGCAGGGTGAAGGGCTGAGGGCACCTGGGAGAAAAGAGAAGCACAAAGTGGGCGCTCAGAAACCCGCCGCACGCCTGGTTCCGGTACTGCCGCACCCCTGCAAGGGCCGCTCGCGGATGCTGTTTTTCACACTGTGACTTCGGCCGCTGGAGCGAGGACAACCCAAAGGCCACTAGGGTAAGCAGAGCAAGGGCGGCGCTGGCGTAGGGGCCCCGCTACCGAAATCCGATGCTCCGCACCCTGGGGTGCAGGAGGGCGTTATCCTTCGGAAAAAGCGAGAAGCAGCGCCGGCTGCCGTGGGAGCGCCGGGTGGGCGGCGCGCACCCGCTTGGCTGCAGCGGCATCCCGGAGCTTTTCGCGGCGGGAAGCGCCGTGCGGGCTGGGCAAGGGTGTGTTTCGCCCTTGTCCTCAGGCTGGCGGCCGTACTGGCGAGTTACGTCCTAAGTTACGGTCTTTCGATCCGGGCAGGGCGGCCCAGCCCCTCTCGGGGTCTAGGACCGCGAGGTTCCGCACTTACGTGGGGGGCACGCGGTGGCAGCGGGCGGGAACCAGGATCCGGGCTCTGGGTCACCCGGCCGCCTCTCCTCCCGGGGCTCTGCGGGCTCCGAGCCCGGCCCGCGCTCCGCGTCCAGCAGCGACTCGACGCTGAAGGACAGCGGCGCGGACCCGGTGCCGTCCCCGCCGCTCGGCCTGAGCCCGACGGGGTTCATGGCCACTGAGGCTGGTGCCATGCGTGGGGCGGCGGGCGCAGCTGGCCCGGCGGGACACGCTGGACATAGGCACCGGGCGCGCACTTCTACCACGGGTCAGCTGCACCCTTGCCCACCGCATCCTATAAAAAGGTTGCTCGGCTTTCATGCACCGCTCTCCAATCGCGGCGGCGGGCGCTGTGCGGGTCTTAAGTCGGTTGGCTTCGCCGCCCTCGAAGGCGGGACGGGCAGGGAAGGGCGTGGCTGTCGCCAGGGACCCCAGCGCCCGGGCCCGGGCTGGCCTGGTCCTACCGCTGTGCCCTTTCTGAGTGCTGCTCGTGCTCCTACTGCAGGGAGTATGGACGGGCACCCGACCGTGTATCAGGCTGTCGGAGCCTCCCCACTTGAGGCACCGACGGCCTTGTCCCTGAGCAGAAGCGGTGCCTTGGTATCTCTAAGCCGTCTGTGGCTTGGCCCCGAAGTCTCCTGGGGAGATGCCCTGGGTGGCTCTCGCGCAAATCTTCCTGATGCACCCAGGTCCTGGGCACAGAATCCCGCGTGCTTCCTTCAGCCCTGGCACTCTCTCTATACACTGAGAGCCGCCGGCGGCAGACCCTGAGCCCGAACTGGCAACTCTGCTACGGTCCTCTTGAAGCCGCTTCTGTGGCCCTGGACAGACTCTTGGGTCCCTGGAGCAGGCCAGCTGTTCTCTCCAGCAGAGCTGAGCCCTGGGAGCTCGCGCAGCACGTGTCGCAGGTCTGTGGGCAGAATCCACAAACGAGGGATAGAGGTGGAGCTCTCAATGGCCCCACACGGCAGACTCTAGAAAAGCTTCGCCCTTGGTCTGCTCGGGAGCACGGACTGGGTTCACCATCGGACTCCTCAGATTCCGCCACTCCCGCTCTGCACATGCCCAGCCCAGCCCCCTGGGATCACCCGCAGGAGGCAAACCAGACCTTCTGACACACCTGCTGCCATGCCAGGTGTCTGGGCGGATTCTCGGCAGGAACTCATTGCAGAGTTTTGGAATGTATCATGGATTAGTTTGGGGTAGTGACCTTGTGTCTCATCAATACTCTAGAAACAGCGATCTGTATCCGTATAGGTACTGGGATTTGACCCAAGGACTTCCCCTTGAGCCACAGTCTCCACCCTTTTTTTATTTTGAGACAGTCTTACTAATTTGTTACATTGCCCAGGCTGGGCTCGAAATTTCCATCCTCCTACCCTCACCTCTCAGAGTACTGGGAATACCCGCATGTGCTGCAAGGATCATTTGATGTATGTTTATTTTTTAAAAACCAAAGTTGCCTTAATGAAGTCCAACTTCGAGGCTAGCTTAACTGTCCAGCTCAGGCAAAACCATTAAATTATAAAGTTTATATATATATATATATATATATATATATATATATATTCTTATATTTTCATATATATATATGCTTTCATATATATATATTCTTTTTGAGACAGGGTTTCACTGTGCAGTTCATGCTGGCCTTGAACTCACACTGATCCACATGTCTCTGTCTCCTGAGGGCTGGGATTACAGGCATATGCCTCCAGTTTAGCCTCCTTCATACAAATTTAAAAGCTGCTTGCTGGAAGGAGCCCCCCTAGCTGGCCAGGCCTAGTGTCTGGTGGAGACTGGCTCTCTCTATGTGCATAGGCCGATGACCTCTTTCTAATGTGGTAAAAATGCTCTAAGTTGATTGAAGACAACTGCATCATGCGAGAACACTCTTTGAAGGCCTCTCTTTGGTACTTTTAGGTTTACCAGGCCGTTTACAGGAGTGGCCAAAGAATTTTAATACAGATGATAACAGACTGGCTTGGGCCTACTGTGTGTGTCCGTCTGAGATGCTACAAAGGTGGCCTCTGGGTGGAGGAAACAATCCTATGCTTCCGCCTGGCTGCCATGCCCACCTGGGGAGGACAAGGTCAGGGTTCAGGAGCAGTGAAGCTAGGCAGGGTTCTCTCCTGCTAACCCGTGGGATAGTTCTTCCTCTGGCTTCCCACTTCCCAGTGTATCCACATTGACACCGCTCTTGGCAAGCATGCCAGCCGCAGCATGGCTCTACTTCACTGGGAAGTGAGGGGAGGGGCAACATATCAGGCTAGATGTGAAAACCGAGGCCACAACACAACAGACAGGTGTCCCCGACCAGGTGTCTCCTGCCGCCACTGTGGTCCAGCTGGCAGAGGGCTTGAGATGGGGGGCAAGGACAGTGCAAGTGAGGATAGATCCTATTGTCAATATGCTGGCTTTGGGAATAGAAACCTCAATTTACAAGTGATGAGAGCCTAGACTCTGTCAGTCAACAGAAAGAATGGGGATCCTCAGGGTACCAGGCCTCCCAGTAAGGACAGAAGGCTGAGCAAAGAGGTAGCAAAGAGGTCTCTCATCCTAGCCGTCCAGCCCGTGCCCGGGAATGACATGGTAAAATCCTCGAGGGTGCCACTGAGCTCTTTGGCAGACACATTCTGCAGTTTGAGGGGAGTAGTTTCCTTCTTGTGTTTGGGGCTCCTCTCGGGCTGACGTGATATAGAACAAATGCATGCAGACTGTAGGGCTCAAAAGGGCCTTCAAGCGGGATGAGACTATTTCTGAGAATGAATTTCACTGCAGAGCTTGTGCATCACATCTGCAATGTGGCAGGGCTGGAGAAGCAGCTCTCCCTCTTCTGGGCTTGGACAGGAGGATGGCTTGCTTGGCTGCGTGGCCCTGTCCCTGCTAAGACCACTTCAGACTGCCACGTGATGAAGATGACAGGGTCCCCTACGTCATCAAATATCTCAGGCTGGACTCGAGCTTACCATCCTGCCTCAGCCTTCCAGAGTGCTGGTATCACAGGCTTGTGCAACCACTATGCCTGGTCTGTGTCTAGTCCTATCTTTTCTTCCCTTTTTAAATTTTTTTATGAAAATAAATCATATATGTTTGGAATGTACAATAAAAACATTCATCATGGGGAACTGGTACACATACATGTTGCATCTTGATCCTTTTCACTTCCCTCTTGTCCTTGCCTGCCCCACCATCTACCCACTGCTTGTGTCTACAAAGTCTATCTCCCTGTTTCCTACAATAGATCATTTGTGTTTCTCCTAAGTTATTTGTACTTTGGATTTTTCATGTAAGGAAAACCATGATAGTTAATCTTCCGTGTCTGATTTATTTCATTTAGTACTATATTTCAAGGTCCATCCATTCTCTTTGAATGACTCGAGTTTATCCCTCTTTAGGGCTGAGTAGTACTTTGTTGTGTATATAATCATATTTTCTTTTTTTTAATATATATATATATATATAAAATCATATTTTCCTTATTCAATCACCTGTTGATGGGCACGTAGTCTGCTTCCAAGATTTAACATGAGTACGCATATGTCCCTATGATATGACAGCTTTAACTCTTTCAGCAAGTTACCCAGAAAAGGTAGAGCTGAGTCAAAATGGAATTTCTAATTTTCTGAGAAACTACCACTTGGATTTCCATGGTGGTCTCACCAGGAAGGTAGAAGGGTTCTTTCCCCCTGACAACCTTCCCAGCACTTTTCCCCTCAGCGACAGCCATTCTTTCTTTCTTTTTTTTTTTTTTAAAAAAAGAGGCTTTTTTTAAAAAATAATTTTCAGACATCTTATTATTTATTTATTTATTTATTTAGACAGCTAGCTCAGCCTGCCCTGGGGGTGGGACGGGCGCAGCATGTGGTGCCAGGGATCGAACCACAGTCCCTGCAGTTGCCTAAGGTTTCCTAAGTAGGTGCTTTAGACCGCTGAACCATCTCACCGGCCTGACAGCCATTCTTTCTGAAAATGGAATCTCAGTGTTGCTTTTATTTTCAGTCCTGCAATGGCTAAATATGCTGAGCACTTTTTTTGTATGCCTGTTGACCATTTGTACTTCTACTCTTGAGAAGTGTTTATTCGTTTCAATTGCCCATCTTTTCTTGGTTCTTTAATTTTGGGTGCCCAAATTTTTTAAATGTATTCTAGATGTAGTTATTTGTCTGAGAAATAGCCAGTATTTACCCCATTCTGTAGGCTGTCTTTCCATTCTGCTGGTTGCTACCTTTGCTGTACAAAAGATTTGATGCAGTCCAATTTGTTGATTGTTGATGGTATTTCTTGTGCCTTTGGGGTTTTGTTCAGAAAGCCTTTTCCTACGTCTATATGTTTAGGAGGCTTATACCAATTTTTAATTTCAGCAGATTCAGTGTTTCTGTTTTTATATTTGTCTTTGATGTACTTTGATTTTAGTGCAGGGTGACAGATGTAGCTCTTTGTCTATCGTTCTGCAGATAATAGTTCTCCCAGCTCCATTTATTAAAGAGGCAATCTTTTGTCTAACAGAGTAGTTAAATGCAGGTTTGTGATGCACTCTTCTTTCCTCTTGTTGCTTAGGATTGCTTTTGCTTTTCTCAGTCTCTCTGTTTTTTGAGACAGGGTCTCTTTCTGTAGTTTTGGCTTGGGTTGAACTCATTATATAGCCCAGGTTGGCCTTGGACTCATCGTAATCCTGCCTCAGCTTCCCAAGTGCTGGGATTATTGGTGTGTACACCAATAATTGGTGTGTACACCAATAAACCACACTAGGCATGACATTCTCAGTTTCTTTATGATTCACATAAGTTTTATATTTTTTGTAGATTTGTGGAGAATGATGTTTATATTTTGTTTGGGATTACATTAAATCCATGTTTGTTTGTTTTTTTTTTTTTGTAATATGGCTATATTTTTTTCTTTGAAACAGGGTTTCACTAGGTAGTTTAGCCCGAGCTTGAACGTAGTATGTAGCTCAGGTTGGCCTCAAACTCTGTGGTCCTCCTGCCTCAGCTTCCCACGTGCTGAGATTATAGGTGCGTACCACCATGCTTGATGTGTATAGTAGCCGTTTTAACAGTACTGGTTCTGCCTATCTAGGAAAAGAGGAATTTTTTTTCATTTTGAAAAATATTTATTTATTTGTTTACTTATTTTTAATACAGGGTCTACAGGGTCTCACTACACAGATTGGACTCATAGTGATCCTGTTTTCACCTTCCCCAGCGCTGGGATTATAGGCACATGCCACCATGCCCAGTCTCAGTCACCCTCCCAGTGCACCCTCGGGGTGGGGCTGGCATAGTATTTGGGGCTGGGGATGGAATCCCAGTCCCCATGCTCTGCCTAAGCAGGCACTTTATTCTGCTGAACTACCTGGTCAGCCCCCTTTTTTTCACTTTCTGGTGTCCTCTTCAATCTCTTTTTTCAGAATACTATAGTTTTGATATAGAGGTTTTTCATATCCTTGGTTAGATTAATTCCCCATATACAACTTTTTTGAAGCTATTCTGAATGGGAGAGCTTTCTTGATTTCTCTCATGATAGGATTATTGTTGATACAGGATCCTACTGAAACAGAACCAAAAAATATAAGCTATTCATGAATGGTAGGTTCCTGTTGCCACTGAATTTTGTGTATTGATCTTGTATCTTTCAACTTTGCTGAATTTGTTTGTTGGTTTTTGGAGATTTTTTAGTGGATCTGTTTAGCACTTCTAGGTAAAAAGACTTGCAAATACAGACAGTTTGACTTTTTCCTTTGAGGCACAGGTCTCTTTTTTTTTTACTTTGCCCAATTGTTCTGGCTAAGGTTTCAAGAACCATATTGAATAGGAGTGGTGAGAGTGGACACCTTTATCTTGTTCCCAATTTTAGATAAAATGCTTTCAGATTTTCTCTGTTTGATATAATGTTGGCATTGGGTTTGTCATAAATAGCTTTTATCAGTTTGAGGTAAGCTCTTTCTCTACCTATTTTGGTCATGGCTTTATTTATTTTTTTTAAAGTTTATTTTATTTCCTTAAACCACATTTATTTGTTTGTGTTATGGCTGGCTCAGCCTTTTCTGGGGGGTGGAGGACAGCCCAGCATGTGGTGCCTGGGATTGAGCCGCGGTGGCCTAAACTTTCTGTCGCACGCGCTTTAGACCGCTGAGCCATCTCACCAGCCCTGTCATGGCTTTATTTTGTACATGTTGAAATAATCACATAATTTTTGGCCTTACATATGCTTGTGTGATATACTACATTTATTGATTTACATTAAACCATTCTTGCATCCCTGAGATGAAGCTAATTTGGCCACGGTGTGATCTTTTTAGTGATTTCTTGCACTCTGTTAGCCAGTATCTTGTTGATGATTTTTGCATCCATGTCCATTGAGAAGACTGGCCAAGAACTACCTCCCTCCCTTTTTTTTTTCTTGGTAAATTCTTGTCCAGTTCTGGTGCCATGATGATTTTTGCGCTGCTCTTTCCCTTTAAATTTCAAGAAAGAGTTAGACAAGTAATAGCATTAGGTCTTCCCTAAAACTCTCATAGAATTCTTGATGAATCCATCAGACCCTGGATTTTTCTTAGTTGATAGGGTTTTTGTTTTGCCTTTACTTCATTGTTACTAGCATATTAGGGGGTTTTTATACCTTCTTCTTCAGTTTTGATAATTTGTATATGTCTAGGAATTTTTCCATTTCTTTTGGGTCCTCCAATTTATTGTAATACACGTTTTTGGGGAAAGAATGGAGAGGTAGGAGATGGGTCTAACAGGGTCTTGCTATGTACTTCAAACTGGCCTTGAAGTCATTATATAGCCCAGGCTGGTCTCAAATTCTTACACTGCCATGCCTGGCTCAGGAATATATGTTTTCAAGATAGTTCCTTATAATCTTCCTCACAGCAGTGTTGTGATTTTACTTTTTTTTTTTTTTTAATTTTTCATTTCTAATTGCATTGATGCAGATTTTTTCTTTCCTTCTTTTGGTAACTTTGGCTACATGTTTATTAATCTTGTTTATCCTTTCAAAGAACCAACTCTTTGATCCTTTATTTTGTTTTAGTTTCAATTTCATTAATTTCTGCTCTGATCGTTATAATTTCTTTCCTCCTACCAGCTTTGGATTTAGACTGTTTTTGTTTTTCTAGGACCCTGAGATTCATCAATAAGGTTTTTTTGTTTGTTTGTATTTTAAAGCAAGGTTCACAAGGTGTTCAGGGTCTCACTACTAGGCACTCACAATGATCCGCCTGTTTACAGCCTCCCAAGGGCTGAGATTACAGGAGCATCACCACACCCAGTCTCAACTGCCAGCTCAGTGCGCCCCCAGGGGTGGGGCGGGGCTGCCATGGCAGGCCTGGGATTGAACCCCCAGCCCCTGTACCTGTTTGCAGGTGCTTTAACCCGCTGAGTTATTAGGCCTGCCCCATGAAGTTTTTTATTTGATGACATTCCATTCTTTTAGTGTGTGCGTTCTCAATCATAAACCTCCTTGTAGGATTGTCATTGTGTCCCCACAGGTTTTAGTATGTTGTGTTTTCACTGTTACTGATTTTAGGAACATTTTAATTCCTTCCTTTATTCCTTCTGTGATCCATTGATTATACAATAATGTATCATTTAATTTCTGTGTGTTTGCCTAGCTTCTAGGATTTCCTTGTTGATTTCCAGTTTCGTTCTTCTATGATCTAATAGTATGCAGGAAGTTGTTTCAATTCTTTTGTGCTTATTTAAACTTATCTTGTAGCCTAGGACATGGTCTGTTTTGGGGCAGGCAGCTAGTTAGGGAACTGTGGCTTTGGCTTTTGTCCTGGGAAACGATGCTGTGCACCTCAGCTGCGGTGCTTTCGAACTTGGCAGACAAAGTGGTCTAGCGGAACACCGCTGGTGCAAAGCTCTACGTCCATAGCTCCAAAGCTGGGCTCATCCTCTGAACATGGAAACAGGGAGAGGGGAAGTTTATGGTGTTCAGCAGCCAGTGTGTTCTCTGTTGTCTGTCTTTTTGGTCTCCACAGCTTTGCAGACCAGGATGCTGACTGAGGTCACAGTTCATGGTGCTTCCAGCCTGTTGTTTCCCTTCCATTCAGAATGACTTTGAGGGCCAGCAGTATAGCTCAGCGGACTAAGCCCTTGCTTAGGGAAGCACAGGGCCCAGAGTTCGATTCCTGCCCCCTCACCGTGCTGGTGCACTGAGCCAGCAATGGAATCTCGATGGAGTTGCGCAAGTCTATAATCCTAGCACTTGGGAGGCAGGAAACAGGAGTAACACTATGAGTCAGAGCTGCATAGTGAGACCCTGCACATACACACACACACACACACACACACACACACACACACACACACACACACAAAGTAAAAAAATAAAAAGAATGACTTCGAATATTTTCTGAATATTTAGTGATCATGTGTCTTAGCTACTCTTCTCTCATTGCTGGGACGAATACCCAATACTTGAATTAGGGAAGGAAAGATTTATTTAGCTCACAGTTACTGGAGGTTTCAGTCCATATTCAGCTGTTTCCAAGACAGAGAGGCACATGGCAGAAAATAACCTTTCCTGGAGGTAGCTAAGAGCAAGAGGGAAGGGAAAGCTAGCAACAGCTCAGGCAGCTAACTTTTTTTTTCCTTTCTTACATTGAAATGCAAGTCACCTGCCCCAGGGAAAGTGCAATACCCACACTCACAATAATCAATTACAAATTCCAAAAGCCACCCCATGACTGCATGAGGCTTTGGGGGGACATCATGCTTTTTATTTTTATTTTTTAAAGGAGATTTCTTTTCATGGAAAATCTTATCACCAGTTATTGTTGCTTTTTTTTTTTTAATTTCCTGTATTTAAGGAAGGGTCTAAGGGTTGGTGAGATGGTTCAGTGGTTTAAAGCACATGCTTAGGAAAGCTCAGGCAACTGTAGGGACTGCAGTTTGATCCCTGGCACCACATGCTGTGCCAACCCCACCACCAGGGCAGGCTGAGCCAGCCATAAAATAAATAAAAAAACAAATAACAAGCAAACAAACAAACAAAAAAAAAATTTAAAAAAAAGGAAGGGTCTACAGGGTGTTCAGGGTCTAACTACTAGATCGTACTTATGGTGATCCGCCTGTTTAAGCCTCCCAAGAGCTGGAATTACAGGCATGTGCCATCATGCCCAGTCTCAATTACTGTCTCAGCATGTCCCGGGGAGTAGGGCCAGCATGGCAGGCCCGGGGATTGAACTCCCGGCCCCTGAGCCTGCTTGCAGGCACTTTAATCTGCTGAGCCATTTGGCTGGCCCTTGTTGTTGTTGTTGTTATGTATGTTTTTTACTATGTATTTGGTATAGGGCTCTCATAACGTGGCTCGGACTTCTAGCGAGCTGCCTGTTTTCAGCTCCCGGTGCTCAAATTATAGACCTGTGTCACTACTCCCAGTTTTATCTACCAGTTTTGAAGGCTAATTTATAATATACAGAAGTCTGGGTTACCAGCTGTTTTGTTCTGGGGCTTGAAAAATGTTGCTCCAAGCTTTCTTGGTAAAGTTTGTGAAGAAAAAGACACTGTGATTTTGATGGGTTTACCTTTATAGGTTACTTGCTATTTTTTTTCCAATAGTATTTATTCACTCATCCATTTATTTATTTGGTACAGGGTCTTGTTACACAACTCAGACTTGTGAGATCCTCCTGTCTCAGCCTCCTCAGCGCTGGGCTTATGGGTGTGTACCACCACAGCTTGTTTCAATGGCTGGTTCTGCGTGGGCCTGGCATGGCACACAGTACCAGGGATCAAACCTGGGTGCTTGGGCTTTCCGGACAGGCACTTACGCCACTGAGCTATATCCCCAGCCTCCAGTAGCCTTTAGCATTCTCTCCTTTTGTTGAATTTCTGGAATTTTAATTGTGATGTGTCTGTCATACAGACTTTTTTTTCTGTTTGTAACTATTTGGGGTTCTTTATGCCTCTTGTACTTAAATATTGATTTTTTTTTTCTCCAGATTTGGGAGAAATTATAGCAGATTTTCTGCTATAATTTTAGTGGATAAATTTGGTTTTATTTTATTTTTTGTCTTTTTGAGACAGGGTCTCGCTATGTAGCTCAGGCTGGCCTTGAGCTCATTTTTGTAGCCCAGGCTGGTCTTGAACTCCCACTGATCCTCCTGCCTCAGCCTCCCAAGTGCTGGGATTATAGGCATGCACCACCGCACCCAGCTAGTGAATAAATTTTATAGCTTTTGGTTATCTTCTAATTTTTCCCTTATTCTTATGATTCTCAGGTTAGTGGGTTCTAGGGGGTCACCTAGCAGTTGTTGGATCCAGCATCCATGGTGTGTTGTTTTTAGAGTATCACTGAGTTTATGAACTACTACAACCACCTGGTCTTCAGTTTCTGACAATATTGGTCACATCTGCTACCCATGCTTAGTTTTTTTTTTTTTCTTTTCCATAAAAACTTTCACTTCCTATATGTCTCCTTGCTTTCTTTTCATGATTTATAATTCTTTGCCAAATTGGTCATTTATATCTTATATTGGCTTGTTTAACTGTTAGTTTATTTCTCCTTTAGTTTTGTCAAAAACATTTTTTTTTTTTTTTTTTTGGTTACAGGGTCTTGCTATGCAGTTCAGACTTGTAGTGACCGTCCTGTCTCAGACTCCTCAGCACTGGGATTACAGGCATGAACCACCCCACCCGGTTTCCATTCTGGCATATCGTGTAGTACTGGGGATTAAAATCAGGTCCTTGCATTTGCCAGTCAGACACTTAGACTGCTGAGCTATCTCCTTGCAGCCCAGGTTAAAAAATTTTTTTTTAATTTTTTTTTTTTATTTATTTGTTTGCTTGTTGTGTTTGGTTGTTTCTTTATTTATTTATTTTGTGGCTGGCTCAGCCTGCCCTGGTGGTGGGGCTGGCACAGCATGTGGTGCCGGGGATCGAACCGCAGTTCCTGCAGTTGCCTGAGCTTTCCTAAGCAGGCGCTTTAGACCACTGAACCATCTCACCGGCCCCCAGGTTAAAAATTTTACTAGCAAATTTTTTTTATCTATTTAATAAAATCCTTTTTAAGCTAGCTGCACACAGTATGAATTTGCTTTTTTGTTTGACCCTTGATCTCTTCAAACACTAATTGTTTGGTTCTCAGCTTGTACTTCCTCTATGTCAGGGTGTATGCGATCAACTTTTGGGGAGTTGAGGGGTTTAGGAGGGATCTCGTCTCACTTCTTTATACTTCTATTGCTTTTGTACTTCAGGTTGAAGGTAGCTAGAGTAGAAATTTTCTTTCACTATTTAGGAAATCTCTTCATTTAGAATCCTTTTTACAGTACTGTGTCAGGCCAGGAAGATGGCTCAGCGGTCTAAAGTGCCTGCTTATGCAAGTTTAGGCAACTTCAGGGACTGCAGTTCAATCCCTAGCACCACATGCTATGCCAGCCTCATCCGCAGGGCAGGCTGAGCCAGCCATAATATAAAATAAATAAAGTTTACAGTACTGTGTCCTTGTGTTTCATTACATTTTGGCTTTCGAGCCCATCTCTACTGTCTTAGTTACTCTTCTCTTGTTGTTGGGACAAACACCCGACACTCAAAATCAGGGAAGGAAAGGTTGATTTAGTTCACAGTTACTGGAGGTTTCAGTCCATATTCAGCTGGCTCCAAGGCAGAGAGGCACATGGCAGAGGGCAGCCTTTCATGGAGGCAGCTAAGAGCAAGAGTAGGGAGAGCTAGCAGCAGCTCAGGCAGCTGACTTCTCTTACTCCCTTACATTGAAATGCAAATCATCTGCTGCCTGGCAAGCTCTGAGTTTGATTCCCAATACCAAAGTAAATAAATAAATGAATAAATAAATACATAATAAAGGAAACGGTTATGCCACTGTCGGCAATAGCAACAAAATCTGCAGACAGAGGATCAAAGTGGATATTGGCATACTGTAAGAATGAATAATAAAAGCCACAACCACTCCACCTTTAATAATAGAAAAGAAATATTCAATATACTATAGACACAGAGACAAATCAAATATTGACATATGGTGAGTACTCAGGGCAGCGGTCACACCACCACTAACAACACAAAAGAATTCAGCAATACTGGTATTGTGCCAACTAAGTAGCTAAAAATCAGTAAAGCTTAATAGTAATAATAATAAAAACGTAGGGGCCGGCGAGATGGTTCAGTGGTCTAAAGCGCCTGCTTAGGAGGGCTCAGGCGACTGCGGGGACTGCAGTTCGATCCCCGGCACCACATGCTGCGCCAGCGCCACCACCAGGGCAGGCTGAGCCAGCCACAAAATGAATAAATAAAGAAACAAACACAACAAGCAAACAAATAAATAAATAAATAAAATTTAAAAA